>PVKC010030396.1:0-14780 GCA_004027635.1 Crocidura indochinensis | reverse complement strand
AGGGGGACTTGGGACATTGGGGGTGGGAATGTTGCACTCTTGAAGGGGGTGTTCTTCACATGACCGAAATCACAAACACATATGTAATCAAAACGCTTAAATTAAAAAAAATAAGGAAAAAATAAAAGAAGGAAAAAAAAATAAATAAGGCCTCCCAATTCTTACCACAGGCTGTGTTCCTCACACAGACTGTATAGAAAAAGGAGGTACAGTAAACGCACCCTATATACACTTCAACCCAGATCCTTGCCTGGTCTGGATTGGAAATTGGGGACAAAAAAATAATTTAAATAAGTAAACATGCTCAGAAGACCTTTTTACCATTCTGTATTAGTCTTCTTTAGTTTCTGAGAATCTCCCAAGCTAATTATTGGTAGACTGAATAAAGTTGGTGAATAGCAAAAAAAAAAAAAAAAAAAAAGAAAAAAAAAAGAAAGTAAAGATGTGAAGGATTCCCATATGGGAGAGACATGAAGGAGAGCACCATAGAATAGTCACTGTCTAGGTGTTTTATAGGATCTCCTAACTATAGTCATGATAGCAGTTGTGTACCACTGCTATAAAACTAATGGCGTTTTTAACTCTTAGAGGCCAGATTGAAATAGGGTGCCACAATATCTCTAGGTAGACATTGGATAAAAGTTTCTAATATTTCATTGATCTGCAGTGCTGTCTGGATATATTTTTTTGTTAGTTAAACTATTTAGAAGCTAGTGGCTAGTGCTAGTGCTAGTGGTTCAGAGACCTTGCAGATTATTGACCCTTTCTCTGTCTTCTCTTCAAATATTTGTAATGATATCACAGACTGTCTGATAATTGGACTGCAGCGGACACTAACTTTTAAGGTAGCGAAGTGATTGGAGTGATTGCTTTATAAGGTGGTTTAAAATGGAATATCTCTTGATAACTAACTAGGGAAACTGAGGGATTCTATTTCAATATCATCTGTTGCTTTTTTTTTGTTTGTTTGTTTCATGGGTTACACTTGGAAGTTCTCAGAGGCTGTTCTTGGACCAGGACTCATGGGTCTCTCCTGGAGGGGCTAATAGAACTAAGAAGCACTGAGGACCAAACTTGAAATTCTTGTGTGTAAAATATGTGCAACAGACCCTCAAGCCATTTTCATAACCCAATGACTAGATTTTATGCTAGACATGAGTTAGCCAAATCTTCTTTTTCCAACATCCTTTAGGTAATATTTGATACTGAAGTGTTTCCTGACTTCCATTAACATTTCTAAGATTGTGGTTGAAAGAGTGAGGGATATAGAATGCCATCCTGGAATAGAGGCCAAGTGTGTTCATGGCAAAGTCTATAGTAGGTGGTCTCTAAAATACCAGGATGTTACTTTACCTGTGACATGTTTCTGAAGATCATTAGGAAGCCATTTTCTGTAATATCAGGTATCTGCACTATGTATCTGCAGGCATCCATACTTCTAAATAAATAACTGAGCAGTACTGGTAGTCACTAGTGAGCTGTGGACTGTTTATAAAAGTGCTTCTAACAGTTACTCAATGGAATCTTTCACCTGAACAAATGGATGTAGGGAGACACTAGACAACTTTTTAAGAAATGTGGTTTCTTTCCTTTTTTGGGGGGGGGGCATATCTGATCACACTCAGGGATTATTCCTGGCTACGTGCTCAGAAATTGCTCTTGGCTTGGGGCTGCCATCTTGGACTCTGGGGGACAGAACCACGGTCCTTCCTAGGTCAGCTGAATTCAGGGTGAGCATCCTACCACTGCATTACCACTTAGGCTCCATCTTTTAAGAAATGCGGTTTCTTAGTAAATATATAAAGAGTTTCCTTTGAGTTGTGATTTTCTTTAAATAATGCTGAGAAAATCTCTTTAGCAATTGCTCCTGAACTTGTGGTCTCTGCCTCATCAAAAGTTACCCTATATTCCATATGCTTAAACACATTTTGCTTAAAAACTAAGGGTCCCGGGAAATAGCATGGAGGTAAGGCATTTGCCTTTCATGCAAAAGGTCATCGGTTCGAATCCCGGTGCCCCATATGGTCCCCCGTGCCTGCCAGGAGCAATTTCTGAGCATGGAGCCAGGAGTAACCCCTGAGCACTGCCAGGTGTGACCCAAAAACCAAAAAAGAAAAAAAAAACCTAAGTTCATTTGCATGACTCTCTCATTGGTTATAACTGATTAAAATTTGGAGGGCCAAATGGGTTCAATTCTCTTCCTCAAACAAAAGTTGGCATTTAGATGCTTAACAAGGTATTCAAGGAAAATATGAGGAGCAGATGCCTGCCATTGAAGCAGACTTGGAGGCGGTTGGGAGGGAAACTGGAAATATTGGTAGTGGGAAATGTTCACTAGGGAAGAAAAGGGTGTTGTAACATTGTATTACTGAAAACACAAACTTGAATAGGGTTGAAACTGCATCTCTGAAACTTCATCTCAAAGTAATATGATTTTTAAACATTATTTAAAAAACAAAATCTTTAAAATCTTTTCTAGTTGTTATTTGAAATATCTACAACTAAAGTTCAGAGATCTTGTTTCCTAGAAAAGATATTGCATTTCAGTTTTAGAAAAAGTGAGTATCAAAATAACTTTGTATGTCTTCAAAGAGGCCACAACCTTGATATTCTCTACTGTAGTTGCCCATTGAATAATCTATTATTTTACTATATCCTGTAATCCCTTTTATTAGCCAAATATTAAATTCTCTGACATATTCTAAAATATGCAGAATGGGAATAATAAAGTATCTTCTCTAAGCAAGTCTCTCTGCTAAGAAACTTTTAATAAAGATTAAGGAAATATATCACTCTGAATTCGTTGCATATAACCATAGTAAATCAGGTGTGCACCTATGTAATTTTGAACTATGAACAACAACTGCAGTGGAATGATAATTGTAAAAGGAAGAATTTTGACTTCTATGATTGTGGGGTTACATCCTATGCTCATAGAGATGTTAAGTTATATGATAAAGAGGAATTGAAGTTGGAATTAAAGTTACTTAATACATTTAACATAGGAGAATTAATTTATGGGCTCTTAAAAGTGGAGGGGAAAGGCAAAGAAGGGGATGCAGAAAGCTGCCAAGCATACGAACTCAGTACAATATTACTTCTTTTTGATTGCAGAGGGTCTTTTATAAAAGAACAGTTTTCTAGAACAGAAAACAGAATTGCTTACAATAAAGAAACAAGAATTTTAGACCTAGCATTACAAAGAACTTAATTATTCCACCCACTACATGGACTTGGGAGCAGACTGCCTCCTATATCTTCCAATTCAGAACAGCCTAGGCTTTGATTTTGACCATAAAAGATATAAAAGAGTAGAGCTAACTAATTTGGAGAGTCATGATGATTTAAACTCAGTTTTGTTTTCATGTGGCCCAAATATAGATGGAACCCTAAATAAGATGCTGATCTTTAGTCAGCTACAACCAAAACCTCCTAATCACCCTAGCTCAGGAAATATCCTGGTTCTTGATACATTCTGCCAGGTTACTACTCAGACACTGCTTGCTTTTCCGAGAGATAAAAGGAATGAGACAGTGTTTCTGCACCTGCAGGGAGTGGCTTTGCTGCACCACAGAGTCCATTTAGCCTCAGTCAGTCCAGGGTGATGGCTCATCTTGGGCTCAGTTCCCACCCTGCATGGTAACCAGAGTGTCGTTTTATAGTCAAGGCTCTCAAGCATGAAATGGGGTTTTGCATTGAAGCTTGAGAGACACAGTGAATTGCATTTACTTTGACTATTCCCCCCTATGGTTTGTTTTTAGAAATGAAATAAGAGAAGGTAAAAAAGGTCTCCTAGGTCTTCTGTATGATATAGCAGTCAGCAGTACAGGCTGGAATACAAATAAAGAGAATAAGGGAAGTTCTCTAAACCCCAGCCTATAGTTTAGAGTGTGAGACAGTTTTGTTTTATTATTATTACCATGCTTTTATTATATTATTATTTCAGGGCCATGGAGAAAGCTCTCTGCCTCCAAAATGTCTGGCATCACTATTAAAGTACCTTTCTTTACTTCAGTTAAAGATTAATGTTTTGTGAAATTTTTTCTTACCTTTGTCATCTGTCCCCAGACGCCTCTGAGATGCACATTGTTATAATAAAATTGCAGATAGCTTAAAAGATGTTCAGAGATTTCATTCAATCTAAATATAATATCCCTGATAAAAGGCACTAGTCACCCATGCAGTAAGAAAGCAGTCTGCGTGTGTAAAATGCATACTATTGGAGGTAACATGAAATGGTATTAAGTAATTTATAGACAAACAGACCATAAACATAGTTTTGTTTTAAATATAAATGTTTACTAAAATGTAGTTTATTGTATTTTATGACTTCTAATGATGCCAAAGTTAGTAGAAAGAAGTTTATTTAGGAGGATATATTTCAGAACTTTATATTGGGTATGCAATGATGGAGTTGTTGATGATTGATCTCTTCGAACTTCAGCTGTGGTGAGACTTGTCATTTCATCATATTAGTTTCAAAAAGGACACCGGGAAAAGAGAAGAAACAGACAAAGATGTTAAAAATAAAAATAAAATGAATATGGGATAGAGAGTTCAAACTTCTAGAAACCAAGGCAGAATGCAGATGTCCTTAGCAGAGAAGTAGGAGATACTTCTGTAACAAGATGCCTTCATTTTTTTCCTGGTTCTGTCCAGACAGAAAGGTAAATGACTGTTATTCTAGTAAGTCTAGCAGAGTGACTCTGACTTCCATTATTGCTTTTGTGAGCAAAATATATATCAAGAAGTTCATCTATTTATTTTGTAGTATCAGAATTTGCTTTGGCTCTGTGTGAATGAACAACAGTCTTTATAGAAAGTGTGGTCAGAAGGAAACTGATTGATAACCCTGGTCATTTTCATAGACTTAAAACTTGAAATACAAGAATCAACTGATTTCTCTGAGGTCTCAAAGTTATCTGATGTCAATGTTCAGACCAGTTTTTCAGATGAACTTATCTCAAGACTTTATCAGAAGACAAAAATGGCATTGAAATTCAGGTTATATTTTCTAGGGCACAAAGAGAAGGTTCAATCCTTGTCTTTCTTTTCCATGAGCTCTATTGTTTTTCTTCTATGTTCTTCCCTCTCATGCTACATAATCATAGTTTTAACAACTTTAATAAAATGTAGCATGTTTAATTTTTTGTTGTTGCTTATTTTGGGGCCATGCTCTGTGACGCTTGGTTACTATACACTCAGAAATCGCTCCTGGCCTGGGGGACCTTATGGGACTCCGGGGATTGAACTGCAGTCAGTCCTAGGCTAGCGCATTAGGCAGACTCCTTCCCGCAGGAGTCTCAAACTCAATTTACCTGGGTGCCGCATGAGGCAAATTCGGGGTGATCCTTGAGTACAAAGTCAGTAGTAAGCCTTGAACATTGGGGGATGTGATCCAAACGACTAAAACAAAACAAAACAAAACAAAAATGATTCCTTTAGGGCAGGGCTACAAAATGTTGTATGGAGGGCAGGAAACATGCTCCTGGCATGTTTAATTTGGGGGGGGGGGTTACACCCGGCAGTGCTCAGGGGTTACTCCTGGCTCCATGCTCAGAAATTGCTCCTGGCAGGCACGGGGGACCATATGGGGCACCGGGATTTGAACCGATGACCTTTCGCATGAAAGGCAAACGCCTTAACTCCATGCTATCTCCCCGACATGTTTAATTTTTAATAGTTGAAACTGCCTCTAGAAAGAATGCAATTATAGACTACAGCTACCTACTTTTCACTCGTATTGGTAGGGGCCAGAGAGATAGCATAAAGGTGTTTGCCTTGCAAGCAGCCAATCCAGGACCCAAGGTGGTTGGTTCAAATCCCCGGTGTCCCATACGGCCCCCGTGCCTGCTAGGAGCTATTTCTGAGCAGATAGCCAGTAGTAACCCCTGAGCACCACCGGTTGTGGCTCAAAAACCAAAAAATGAAAAAATAAGAAAAAAAGGAAACTCGTATCGGAAGATTGTACACGTGAAGATCACTCAAGAGTAACTTGGTAACCCCTGATGAGATGATTAAATTAAAAAAAAAACATCTATTATTTTTGGCTTGTTTTTTTGTTCTTTGAAGGTGACACACTTAATGGTGTGCAGAGATTACTCCTATTTCTGTTTTCAAAGATTACTCTTGGCAGAGCTCACAGGACCAAATAAATACCAGAGATTAGACCATGGCTGATCACATACAAGAAAATGCCCTACTCACCATACCTTTCTCCAACGCTGAGAAATAACCCTCTTTTCCTTCACTTTATTCAGAGATGCCCCCCCCCCCCAAGAGTTTCTCAGAATTCTGTATCTTGTAAGGGGAGTTGTTTATGAAAGAAAGAAACGGCTAGTAACCTTCAGGCATCTATTTGGAGATGCGATGTTACACCAATTCTTATTTATGGAAGTGTAAATTGTACTTAGGAGGCAATAAACATTGAAGGTGAGATGGCTAATGAACTGTAACAACCCCCTTGCCTACTGTTATTACTTTTATTATACTTCAAAACAATAATCTTTACAAGAATGTACAAATGTTGCTGAAATATTGAAGGGAATTCCATTATTTCCTCCATAAATCACAGTCCTAATTATTTAATGTCGTTCTCCCATTTCCTCCAGGAATAATTCAAGAAACTAAGATGCAGAGAATTGTACTGGATCTGAGTTTCTATCTCTGTTGTTTCTGTCCCCTTATTTTAAAACATATAAATACTTAAGTTTTCCTTTTGTCTTATTATTTGGAGTAATTTTTGACACCTGCAACCAAGAAGTCCTGTCTTTCTCTCATTTCATAAGAGTGGAATACTAATTTCATTTCAATTTGTCCTTATACTACAGGTCTCTCTATTGTAAAGTGAATTTTAGGCTTGTGAGATGTTCTGAGAATCCATTTATCACTCCAATATAATTTTTATAGTATTATTTTAGTAGTACCACATAATGGACATTGTCTCTCATTGGTTCTTTCTGCTGCTTGGTCCTTTATTCTTTCTATTACTGACTAAGAAATATGTAACATTGGGAAAATAAATATGAAATAAAAATAAAAATACAAAAAAATCATATATGAAGTTGCCATATGACAGCCTCTTATAATTAATGTTTCCCTAGTAGAGGAGGCATGATCAACATATACTATGTTTCATCTGGAATTGTTGCTGAAAATTCCATATACTGAGATATCATGTACCACAGCCAAAAACTGCTTTATATATTAATATGCATTTAATTTAAATATATACTTATATACTTAATACAGGCAGAATGGTGAGTGAACTCTGCAAATCTTCCCTTTAGGCTCTATAGACTGACATTCATGGAAAAAATCCCAAGAAAGTTAACACTGTGTTAAGGAAATAAAATTTCACCTTGGAGCCTCACTTCTTAATTAAATATAAGAAATATTTGAGAAATACTTGATCAAAAACATTTCCCCTTTTATCTTATCATGCCATTTGTGGAATAACTAATAGTCAAGTGTATACTATTAACTAACAAATAGCACTCTGCTTGATAATCCAATTCCTCTGCTTTCTCTTCCACAGTAACTGTCAGTGTGTTTTCTCTCACCTTATGCTCTTTTAGTAACATCCATCTTCTTTTTTTTGTGACCCTGTTATCAAAAGATACAAGAGTATTGGACCATGTATTGAACGTGTCTATCTCACTCACATGTTAAAATTAGGCCAGAAAATTTTATATTGGAGTTTGAAATAGGAATTATTAGTACACTGTTCATTCATCCTTTCATTCCAGTATAGAAATTTAGAGTTGTATCGGCCAAGTTTCTATGCATTCATCTAAATAGGTAAATTTGAAAAAATCAATTCCTTTGTTTTTTCATTATCTTTGAAATATGAGTAATAATTAGTAATCATCTAAGGAATTTATTTGTATATTCCATTGGAATATGTTTATATTCTGCCCAACTCTGACTTAAGCCTTCAATAAAAGTCAGATATTCATTTACATATAAGTTCATTCATTCATAAGTTCACTTGAAAATAATTTTCTAGTAACTTTTTGTAATGTGTACATCTAATACAATACTAGGGAAAGTAGAAAATTAATATAGTCCAGTGCTTTTTAAAATGGGATTTTATAGGCTAAAGAGCAGGCACTGAGATTCTATAAAGAGTTAACTACACTATAATGATAAGTACTGTGGAATATTACAAAGTATTGTAGGAGGCTATAGAAAAAGATGCCTAAGAGGTGATCCTTGACATAAGAGACATCTGTCAAATCCTCAAATATCAAAAGGTATTTCTGGGTATTAAGGAAAGAGGAAACCTCATGTTTATGGACTAGTGGTGGGTAGAGATTATCTATATTATTTTAATAAATTGAACTGAGATTTTTGGGTGGGACACAGTATGAAAAATAAAGCAGAAAAATGGTATGTTCCATATCATGAAAATCTAAGTCAAGAATTTTGAGAAAGTTAGTGGCCCAAATAAAGACTGTGAAGACTAGCAAATATAGAAGATTCTTATTTTTGCCTTTGAGAAGGAAGATCATTGTTATAAGTATATCATATTAATATGAGGGGAAAAAGATCACTCAACTTCATGAAAGAGATTCAAGAGAAATCAGAGATTGACTGGGATAACAGTGGATTATGGGATGTGAGAGATAAGAAGTGTCAACGTCATTGAGTGGGATAAGAGTGGATTTTGGGATGTGATACATAGGAAGTCTCAATCTCTCTAATGCTCTGGCTCAGGCATATTGGTGGGTGGTAGTATCATTAATCAAAATTTCGAAAACCAAACACAGAACTCGGTTGAAGAAGAAAAATGGAGGTGCCTCGATTAGATTTCTTGGTGCTCCCTTTAAGTGAATTGGAGGTGACTTTTTTAGAACTTTGCCTGAAACAGAAGGAAACTAATAAGAGAGTGGTTAAAAAACAAAGATGAAATTCAGGTAAAAGGAACAGCAATACCAGAAAATCACAAATTAACTGAAATCTTTGAGGCCATTAAAATAATATTTCGCTTCAAATAGAAAACAATCATTTATTTTCAGAATGTTGAAATAATAAAATGTGTCAGGTGGCATCTTTATAGGATTAGTAATAGGAGAAGTAGACATTTTAGATTAGGCATACATGATAAAATTATTTAAGAAATATAGTCTTCCAATCAGAAATAATAAATATTGAAATCAATATCAAAGTTAGGAGCTGTTACTTCCCAGTACTTTGAAAGACATGAAAATGTGTCTTTACTGGATATACTTCTCTAAAATATGCTTCTTAGTTACTCTGGGACACAATCAAAATTATGAAATAACATTGGCTTCAGAGTACAGTGAAGTGTCGCTTCTCTTAGGAGGGATTATGAGAGGGAGGGTATATAGCAAGAGTAATATTTGAAAAGATCGAAAGGGCCACAAGATAAAATCATATCATCTGCTAACTGCTGTGATAGATACTTAGTGAGAAGGAGAAGGTAAAAGAATTGATTCCCTTTTTCAAGATCTAAGTCCTTTTGTTAGAATGAGATTTCATATCAGATCACTTAGTTCATTTCTTTCTGGTGGAGATAGTGTTTACTTTTAAATGGTAGAAAAAAGAAAAGTGACATATTAGCTGACAACATATTGCACTTTCTTTCAACATTTGAGACCAGTTATGTGTTCTTTATGCACTTCCAAGAAACAAGCCTTATCTATAATGCTTTTCCTCTTACTATATAAGACATATGCCTATATTTGTCATTAAAATATCATTTTAGTGTGGTTATTTCCTCTTCAGACAGTATTTTGTTTAGTTTTAACTCCACCTTCATAGCTTCTCTCTAACAAAAAACAGGGACAAACTTCCTAAAATTTTTTTACTTAGTGTCTACTCTTTTGTCCTGTAGCTATTTTATATGTCACTCCCCAGATATAATGGTAATTCAAGAATAATTTTCTTCATGAAGAACTCATGTATGCGTTGTATAATAAATTTCAACTTCCAAGTACGTCAACTATGGAAGGCCTTTATTTTAAATTTATTTTTATTTAAACTATTTTGACCTACAACATTGTTCATAGTTGAATTTCAGAAATACAGTAAATCAGAGTCATTCCCACCACCAGTAACGATGCCCCTCCACCATGTTCCCAGAGTGCATCATATATCACCAACTTTTTTATTTTGTTTTTTGGGGGGCCACACCCAGTGATGCTTGGGGGTTACTCCTGGCTATGTGCTCCTGGTCCAGGGGGACTATATTGAATGCCAGGGATCGAACTCAGGTTCGTTCTGGGCAGCCACATACAAGGCAAATGCCCTACCACTGTGCTATTGCTCTGGCCCTGTATACCACCAACTTTGTTTACTGTCCAGCCATTTAATAATAGGCCAATTTAAGTTTAGATTGTTAAGTTAGATTGTTAAAGGTCTCTTGATTCTACTATTGTTGATTTTGACTTAGACATTTAGTTTTGTCCTTTATTAATCCACCAAAGGCTGTGACTCCATCCTTCCTTTTTTCCTTTTCTTCTAAATTTTATAGAAAATGCAGAAATAAGAGTTCAAAGTACTCCATGCCTCACTTTTCTATAAAAAGGAGAGAGTTCCTATTTAAAAAATTAAAAAAAAGAAGTAAAAAAGGGTTATCAGTTTTTTGGATGGCCACAGCAAAAGTTGGGGTAAATAAAAATGACCTAGAAACAGTTTGGGCCTACCCATAAAGCATCCTGCCAATTACAGGCTCTGGGAAAATCCCCCAAGTTTTTCTTCATGATCTCAATAAAAGTTCTCCTCAATCACAGTTGCTGCCATCAGGTTTCTGTAATTAGAGATCTTGGTTTTTGCACAGATGCTATGTGGAAGTCAGTGTGTCATGGAGAATCTTCTGGTTTCATTTCACCTTTAGGAGGATGCAGGGAAACCTGTCCTGAAAGCAACTCGTTACTATTTCCAAGTTATCAGGCGTCATATGACCCCTCTCAGAAGACCTTTCTAGTTCTATCCATTTACTTCTGAAGTCTCATTTTGTCCCAGTCTGTAAAATTATTTGCCTATTCCTTTGAGCAGGAAGATATTATAAAGAAAATTTCTATAATGTTTGGCTTATATCTAAAATTGTCCCTCTATATAATTTCTCTAGCAAATGTTTTACATTCTTGATGTGTAACATATATAACTTCTCAAAGCATATTTTTTCTCTTCCTATTATGGTAAATTCCAATTGAATGTCTAGAAGCTGCAATTGTGCATGTGCCTGTGTGGAAATAAGTGTAGAAACATGACCTAAATAACATCAGTAAAATTTAAGCACATGTAACAACAAATTTCTTGCTTCCAGAGAAAATATTTTCTGTCTCTTTGCTTTTGGACCACACCTGGTGAGAACGCAGTTCTGCTGATCCTTTACTCCTATATGCAAAGCATGTGCATTAGCTTTAAGCTATTTATTTTCCTTGATCTAAACAAAAATTATTGACATCAAATTCTTATATTTCTTCCACAAATGGTCTGGGCCAAAAATATGATAGTACCATTTGGACCCAAAGTAAGAGGACAGCATATCAATTTTGGGTGAAATCTGAATACTATAAAGTCTCATAGAGAAGAGTTGCACCTACTGTTACGATCTTTGAGCAATTTCAATTTTGTACTACTTTTGTTACAGAGAACAAAATCCAATATTTTAGGCTTTATTTTAAGGCTAGTAAACTATGACTGACACAGCAAGTCTCTTTTTTTAGCTAACCTTTTTTGGATTCTGACTCATTTCTATAATTTTTCCTTCTCTTATTGCAAATCTTTTCCTTCTCTTGGGACATCTGGATCCCAAAACTCTTGTTCTGATTTTCAATTTAGCTTCCTGTTGGTTGATAGCTAACTCATTATAGATAAATCTTTCCAACACCATTTTTAGGCTGTGTGTATAGAAGGCAGTTTTATGAAAAAGGCATATATTTAAAATTGTGTGTAATGATATGCATAAGACATTGTAATTGTGACTTTTGGCCTAGTAATTCTTTTAGAATGAGAGATTGGCTTCTCTGACAAATTATTTGATAAGATATCTGCAGGGGAGAAATTAAGTATCTTTGTTTCAGATATGAATCCAGCATGAAGGTTTTCTTCAGTAGAAAGTACTGTGGTTAGTAAAGGAGTTAGAATAAAGAAGGGTGGGGTTCTGATATATACTAGAGAAAGAACAGGGTGAGATGAGTGGGCCCTGCCTTATTTATTTTCAAGGTTACCAGGGATCCTTAAGGGAAGAATGATGAATCATATTTTTAAAATTAAACATTTTGTAATAGCACATTACGCCATTCTGTGAGCCCTATTTTTTTCTAGAAAGGGACAAATTCTTTAATGTCTTTAGATTATCTAGGGGAATCTGATTAAAAGACTGAGTTTTATGTGAATATTAATGGTATGTTTAAAGTAATAAATGTGAAATCAATTTTTAACTGGCTGTTCTCACTAACTAAATACAAATGATTGGTTATGGAAGTTCTAGTGTGGCTTCAGTACTGTTTTTTTTGTACCAGTAACAGAACTCTTAAAACTCTCTCAAAGACATTGACTAAATTCAACAGCCTTAGTTCACATTATTAATCTCTCAAGAATACTGACTAACTTCAACATACTATCATTCATTGAAAGTTGGGATGCATGGACCTACTCATTCAGATTTGAATAGATGTTGATGTGTGAGGGATGGTTTTACTATGTTAATGTTTTTTTTTTTTTGGTTTTTGGGTCACACCTGGCAGTGCTCAGGGGTTACTCCTGGCTCCATGCTCAGAAATTGCTCCTGGCAGGCACGGGGGACCATATGGGGCACCGGGATTCGAACCGATGACCTTTTGCATGAAAGGCAAATGCCTTACCTCCATGCTATCTCCAGGGCCCCGTTAATGTATTTCTTACCTTACTTCTTCCTATAGTTCTGCAATCTTAATTTGACAAGTTTGCCTCCTTTATGGAGAAATTTTTCTGTTCAAGGAGATACATCCTACTGAATTTCTTTCTTTTAACATTTCAATACACCATAACATCCTTAATGTTGTTGTTTATAGATTCCTGGATGTGACACATATGGATGGCATATCTGGAAGTTACACTATATTAAAGAGTGAGGTTGGTAGAAATGGGCAATTTTATATTCTATATCAAAAGGAGGTTACTAGGAAAGAAAGTTGAACCAGGCAGTCAAATTTATGATCTTTAACAAATGTAGAAATCAGTAACTGTGTATTTCAATTTCATTTGATTGCTCAACATTTAAAAATCTATCTCTAAGGTAAAAATTACCCCACAGCTCCATAAGCTGTAAGCCCATTTTACTCTAGTTAAAGCTCATGTAAATGGTAATTGATATTTAAAATTCTGTTGGATTGGGGCCAGAGAGATAGCATGGGGGTAAGGCATTTGCCTTTAATGCAGAAGGTCATTGGTTTGAATCCTGGCATCCAATATGGTTCCCAAGCTTGTCAGGAGCAATTCCTGAGCGTATAGCCATGAGTAACAGCTGAGCACTGCCAGGTGTGACCCAAAAACAAAAACAAAAAAATTCTGTTGCATGAAAGATGGAGAGAAGAAATATGCCCAGACTCAATGTAGGACTCTGAAGCTTATTTAAAAATCAACCTACTCTTTCATAGTGCTAAGAGAACTTACAGATATAATGAAGACAATCATGCTAAAAGCATCATCTGAGGCCTTCAAAGACAGAATAATGATAAATGCTCACCTTTCATGCAGTTATCATGAGTTTAATACCTGGCACCATATATGGTCTCCTAGGTACTGTGAGGAGTTATCTGAGTATTGTTCAAAGAGTTTCCCTTTTAGGATTGATCATTGTAGACCAAAAATAATGATGATGACAATAATAATAATAATAATAATAATTAATAATAATAGTGTTAATCAGATTCACTATTTTTCAGACCAAGGAATGCACAGACACATAGCAAACGTGCAGTAATAACATCCTTCTCTCCGGGTTCCATATCTAGTAAACTTTTCTTTCCATAATGCCAAGATCTTGTGCATTCAACTGGATAATAGTTTTTCCCAACTCATTTTATATGCCTGTGTTTTCTAGTATAATTCTAGTATAATGGTTCATTCTTCCCTTAAACCTATGGTAAAACATGTGTTTCGACTGTGTATATATTCCCACATATACATGTGCATTCTCTGACACACAAATATATTTTTCATAGAATTGTTCATGTAGGTATTAGTCTCAAAAATAAAAGACTTGAAACACTATTAAATACTCAATATATAACTTCATTTATAGGCATAGTTTGGGACTTAACATGTCTTATGAACTTCAAAGGCTTTGTCTTTCTTCCTTATTTGCTCTTCTTCTTTTTACACAAAGCAAAGAGTCTAAATGAAAGGAGATGCTTAGGATTATAGTAAAAATCTGCAGTGAAATGTAATAGAAGAACTTAGAGCTAATATATTTCCAAAATTATAGGGAACATATGACTAATGTTTATATGTATATGTCAATATAAACTTATGTTCAGATAAAATAAAACAAATATTCCTTCTAGGATCATTTAAAAGTGATTTAAATAAGTTTAATTTTTTTGTTTGTCACATATTACTTTTGAGCCCTATATTTCTCATTTCTTTGACGTTTTGGATCTTGAAAAATTCATTTCTGTACTAAAGTTATATAAATAATTGCTTAGTTTCAGAGCCAATTTTGGAGCCAATTTTCAGTGGCTTTTTTATACAGATTTAAAATCGAACCTTTCTTGACTGTGTCATTTTCTCTTTTATTTCACTATATTTTATGTAATTTAGATAAG
>PVKC010030395.1:0-14828 GCA_004027635.1 Crocidura indochinensis | reverse complement strand
CTGACGTAGACTGAATCATCCTCATGGATTCTTAGCTGGTGTGAAGGCTTTGAAGACATTGAAGACCTAAGGCTGGTTCGTGGGCACTGCAGGTTTCTTCTCTCATTGGGGTGCTGGTGAGATGGGCCATGGCCAGGTTTGAGAGGCGCAGCCGGGCACCTCAGAGGGGGCTTGGAACACTCAGTACAGAGGCTTTCAGGCTCATGTTACCTGGGGTTCCTGCTTCAATAAAAATAAATTATCCAGCATCTTCCCCTAGAAATCCACTTTATTTTTGGTTTTTGGTCACTTCCAGCAGATTACTACTGGTTCTGTGCTCAGGGATCATGCCTAGTGGGCTCTGAGGACCATATGAGTGTAAGGATCAGCCCCAAGTTGGCTGTGTGCAGGGTGAGAGCCTTGATGGCTCTGTTCTCTCTTCTGCCCTGATACATACTGTCACCGAGATGTCCATCTCCTGGATGCCAAGCTGAATGACTGTGTGGACAGGTGACCAGTTCCAGAACAGCAAGGGGTCTGCGTCAGGCCTGGCCCTGCCTCTGGATGGCAGGGTCCTTGGGCCTAAGAGGGCAGTTCTATTTGTGTGTGGTTGTGTTTATGTATCCACCACATAGGGAGCAACACATGGGGAGCCCACCCCCTCACTCCCATGTATTCCTGTATTCTTCTTCCTATTTAGTTTTTGTTGTTGTTTTGGGGTTTTGGGGTCACACCAGGTGGTGCACGGGTTACTCCTGGATCTGCGCTCAGAAATTGCTCCTGGCAGGCATGGGAGACCATTTGGGATGCCGGGATTTGAACCAACAGTCAGCTGCATGCAAGGCAAATGCCCTACTGCTGTGCTATCTCTCCAGCTTTACTTCCTATTTAAAAAGCAACAATTGCACCTGTGTTCTCCTTGATTCGACCTTTACCTTTTCCATAGCAAATGTTGGCAGCTTCAAGGTGATCCTGGTACAGGCATGCTCAGCTCAGGCAGTCCACCTCTCCCAGTGCAATTCTAGAAAATTGCTTTGTTTTCTCTCTTTCCCCCTCCCTTTTTCGGGTCACACCCAGCTGTGCTCAGGGGTCACTCCTGGCTCAATGCTCAGAAAAAGCTCCTGGCAGGTTCAGGGGACCACATGGGATTCAAACCACTGACCTTCTGCATGAAAGGCAAACGCCTTACCTTCATGCTATCTCTCCAGCCCTCCCCCCTCCCTTTTTCATTTTCTTTCCCTCCCTCTTCCTCTTCTGGCTCTGTACTTCAGGGATCACTACTGATGTCTCAGGGGACCAAACAGAATACTGTCCATCAAATCTGGGTCAGCCTTATTCAAGGCAAGTGGTGTCTCTGCTGTTGCTCTGGACCCCAAGTTTGGCAAGTTGCACTTGTGGCCTGTTGGATCCCTGGGTTTAAGCCAAAACTTTGATTCCAAGCTCCCGGCCAGGAAGTACTGGGAGGGAGGGAGGGAGAGATGAACTGTGAGCCTGGACCAGCCTGGAAGGAACCGTACTTGGATAGACTCAGACAGACTCTGACATATTGAGACCAGCATCTTTTATTTGATTTTCATTTTTGTTTTCTTTTAAAAGTTGGGATGTCAACATCACTTCATTTCTACATTTTTTTTTTTTGGTTCTGTACATTTCTTAAAAGGAAATAAGTAATGCTCAATGTACAAAGTAAAAACAGAAAGCTAGAAAAACCGGAAGAGAAGGGAGCAGTGATGAACGTGGGGCTGGACAGAGGAATCCGCAGCCAGGATCCACCCGAAGTGCAGACTACCATGTGAGGATGCGTCCAGGGGTGAAATAAAAATACTCTATTTTAAACAAACAGTATATATATATATTTATATGTATATATATATTTTTACAGATAGTAGACCCAGTGATAATCTGCAGTATTGTAAAAACTTATTTACAAATAACTTTTTATCCCCCCCGACATTACATTTACATCAGCACCGTTGTAAAAACAAAACCCAAACAAAACCCAAACAAAAAGACCTCAGTAAGATCTATTTATTTTGTTGGTCCCAGTACTGAGCAGCTGGAGGGAGGCCTGATAAGATAACAGCCACACCCCACCTGGGGGTCACCCCATTTTCCTACTACTGCCTAGAGACGGATTTCCTGCCCCTCTCTGGAAAAGGGGCGTACTAGGTAGCTTCTGACCTCCACCCCTCCTTTTATAATTTTTGGTTTTCCCATTTCCTGATGGTGTCAGGAGCATGCTGGAGCTGGGACGGGGTCAGCGTTCACCTGTCCCTGGCATTCAGCCCAGTGCCCATCCCAGCATCCCTATAAGGGAATCCCCATGACCCCGCTCCAGACTGAGCAGAGAAGGAGCCCCTGGGAGAGACGCAGGGCATGGAGGTCACTCACGGGAAAAGGTGCCCCGACCCCTCCGAAGCAGTGGGCAGGAGTGCCTAGACTGGTGGGCAGTTGATTTCACGGTCTATTTTACGCTCGTTTGGGGCTGGAGTGAGTCGCATTCGGGCCTGAGCAGCGCTGGGTCTGCCCATGGCCATGATAAGCAGCGTGCACAAAGAACTCTCCCGACCCCGGGGCAGGGGGTGCTGCGCCCGGGGTTTCCAGATCTGGGTTCCCATACCCGAGGCCTCCTGGACCACGTCAGGGCCACTCACTCAGGATCACCGTCCTCTGGACGACAAACTCAGGGGTCGCCATTGCATCTCTGGCTCCGCTCCAGCCCCCAGCTTGACTGT
Organism: Crocidura indochinensis; assembly: GCA_004027635.1. Classification (NCBI taxonomy): domain Eukaryota; kingdom Metazoa; phylum Chordata; class Mammalia; order Eulipotyphla; family Soricidae; genus Crocidura; species Crocidura indochinensis. The sequence goes on along the minus strand of PVKC010030395.1, from coordinate 12,114 downwards.
GTCGCTTCCAGTGTCTATGAGAAGCTGGGGGGGGGGGGTCAGTGTGCTGGGGGCTGATGTGCTCTTGGGTGGTCACCTCGGTCCCTGCACAGGGCTGTCTTGAGATGGAGCCTTGTCCAGGAGACTTGGGTCTCGTCCTGGACGCTTTGGGGCCCTGCAGCCTTTTCTTGTGCCAGACCCCTCCTCTCATGCAGCTGGGGTGTGTGATCTGCTGACTCCGAGCTGTGACCCCTGTGCCCACTCTGTGAGGGCATCCGGGGCCCCGTGGGCAGCACCTGGCGCTCCCTCTGTAATTCTGCTTAGTTTACGATGTGAGTGCCCCCTCCAAAACAGGGCTGGCACTGTGGGGAGCGGGTGGGGGGCACCTCCTGTCTCCTCTTTGCTCTGAGTTTCCCCCACCAGAGCTTTGGCTCTGGGAGACTCCGGAGACTAGGGGTTCCCGAACAGTTCATCCAGCTCTTGCATCCACTCATCCCCTGGCCCCCCTTTAACGATGGAGTCCACTAGGTCAGCGCCATCGGCCAGGCCTGGGAAAGGTGGCCCTGTGCTGTCCCCGCCGTAGCTGTAGGTCACGTCCTGCGCCGGGGGTGCGCGCTCATAGCCTTGGTTCTGGCCCCCGGCCCCGGCAAAGCCCCCCGTGGGCATCTGCTGCTGGCCCGGGGCCTGGCCGAAGGCGGGCATGCCGGGCACACCCTGGTTCAGGCCGGACATGACCAGCGGCCGGGCCTGTGCGCCGCCCTGCTGCGTGGCGAGTCCGGGCATCATCTGGCGCCCCATGGCTGCGGGGTTGAGGGTCCTCACGGCGCCTGTGCCAGCGTCCACCACCTGGCCCAGGGCGCCTTGGAAAGGCGGCTTGCCCAGGCGCGGCTGGCCGGCGGGTATTGGGTAGCCGGCCCCGTTGTTGAACGCCCCTAAGTCACCACTAGTCCTGCCCGGCATGGCCTGCAAGCTCCGCTGGGGCCAACCTGGGGCGCCCTGCTGGACGGCCCCCACCATGCTCTGCAATCGAGGTGGTGCCTGCGACCGGGCCAGTGAGGGCCCTGCTGGGCCCACCGGCCCTTTCATCTGTGGGTGCTGGGGGGTCAGCGCCGAGTTCACCAGCAGGTTCTGCCCGAAGCCGCTCATCAGGCCAGCTCCCTGCCCCGAGCCCGGCTGCCTGGGTCCCGCTGCAGCCGCCGCTGCTGCTGCTGCCGCCGCCGCGCCGTGCGTCATGGCCATGCCGCTTTGGTTCGGGTGCTGCAGCATCGAGCTCAGCCCCGGGCTCAGGCTGTACATTCCCGGCTGGCCGGCAGGTGCCGAGTTATAGAGGCCCATGTCCGACGGGGCGGCCGTGCTGGCCAGACTGCCGGGGCTCTGGGCCGGTCCCATGGCCATCATGCCTGCGTTCTGCGCCAGCATCCGTGGAGGTCGCATAGGCTGCAGTGCAGTCTGGCCCCTCGCGGCTGCCAAATCCTGGGGAGACCCTGTGGGGACACAAGGACACAGAGGCTCATTCTTCTCCATCAGCCTAATCACAGAGCAGGAAGAGGCACTTCCACCTCTGCAGAGCAGAGCGGGATTGAAATGGGAATCATTTCACCTACAGAGGGTGGGGATGGAGATCAGACACTCGGGTCTCAAACCCACATTAATAAAGTGTTTCCTGAGCCCATCAGGAGTAACCCTTGAGCGCAGAGCCAAGTGTAAGCCCTAAGCACTGCTGGATGTGGTCGCAGCCTCCCTACTCAAAATCCTTGAAAATTATTGCAGATCATAGCAGTGCAATAAAAATGAAAGAAGGGAAACATAAAAGCAATCAGGGAACTGACCCAAATTCTCCCTACTCAGAGATGTTCCCAGTATTTACACAAAACTTGGGACATTGTATGCACAGGCTAGGGTGGATGGGTGGGCTTCTGCACGTGTCCTATCTTGATGTCACCTCTGTCTGTGTTTCAGAAACAAAATGGTTTTCTCTTTTTCAGAAATGCTCCAGCCTCTGGCATTTGGTGGCATGGGTAGCATTTGCTCAGGAGGTGGTCACTCTCCCCCTCTTGGGCTGCCCTGCCCAGCCCAGGACTTTGCCTCATTTGTGGGTTCAACAGAGAAGCCTGAAGACTGTTTCAGTAGCTGCTCAGGTCATGGGCCAGTGCTTCTGCTAAACAGCTATTTCCACACTGGGGCACATTTTTTGGGTCTGCACTGCACATTCCACATGTCAGTGGCGGCTGGCCAGCTGCCCGAGCTCCAAGAAATAACTCTGCTTTGCTCCTGGCAGTGAGTGCTAAGTCCTGGACTCACTGCTTTAAGGAAACTGGAGTAGAGCAGCCTGGCCAAAGCACTGGATCTTCAGAGACAGCAGTCAGGCAGAGTCAGGCCCACAGGCTCCACCAGCTCCCCACAACCAAGGGACAGACTCCCAACCCGTGACCCAGGTTCAGAAAAACAGCTTCACACGCACAGCTGCTGTGGCTTGGGGCTGGGCAGAGTCAGGAGCAAACTGGGGTCCCAGTAGGGGCTGTGGGAAGAGACCAGATAGCGAAGGGGCAAAGCTTCCTGGGCTGAGTGGGGAAGGGGGCATTTATCTTCCTAACGTCCTTGTTGAGTTCAGGATAGCAAAGTCAGCTCCATCTATAGATTTTGTTTTATCTTGTTTTGGGGTGACAGTGCTCAGGGGTTACTCTTGGTTCTGTGCTCAGAAATCATTCCTGGTGGTGCTCCGGGGACCATGTGGGATGTGGGGATGGAACCCAGGTCGGCCTCATGCAAGGCAAGCACTTTATTAGAGGGACTATCACTCAGGCTTCATATTTTATTTCTCAAAGAAAAAAGACTGGAGAGAATTTTGATCATGCAAACGATCAAATATGTTGCCTTGAGAGGTGGGGTGGGAACTCTGGAGAGCCAGAGAGACCTGGCAGAGGTCCCCAGAAAGGTGCCTATTTTTAAATTTTTATTTTTTAGCTTTTAGTGGTAAGTGATATAGAGAACAGTGCCCTGACTAAGCATGGAGCAGTAGCACACACACCACCTCAATGGCCAGGGGTTCCATAATCTTCCCAGCTAAATCAGTTTTGACTCAGAGCTGAGCTGATTCTTTTGGTAAATGGCTTATTGAGTTATTAAAAAAATAAAAATATTGGGGTCCGGGTGATAGCATGGAGGTAAGGCGTTTGCCTCTCATGCAAAAGGTCATCGGTTTGAATCCCGGTGCCCCATATGGTCCCCCGCGCCTGCCAGGAGCAATTTCTGAGCATGGAGCCAGGAGTAACCCCTGAGCACTGCCGGGTGTGACCCAAAAACCAAAAATAAATAAATAAATAAATAAAAATATTGGGATTAGGGGCTAGAGAGAAAGCATGGATGTAGGGATTTTGCCTTGCATGCAAAAGGATAGTGGTTCAAATCCCAGCATCCCATAGTCCCCTGAGCCTGCTAGGAGCGATTTCTGAGCCAGGAGTAACCTCTGAGTGGGATTGGAATGATAGTACAATTGGTGCAAGCACACGTGTCTTGCACGTGGTTGACCTGGGTTCCATTCTTGGCATCTTATATGGACCAGGGCCTGCCAGGAACAATTTCTTTTTTTTTCTTTTTTTTTTTTTTTGGTTTTTGGGCCACACCCCGTGACCCTCAGGGGTTACTCCTGGCTATTCACTCAGAAGTGGCTCCTGGCAGGCATGGGGGACCATATGGGGAACCGAGGGATCGAACCGCGGTCCGTTCTAGGTTAGCGCAGGCACCTTACCTCCAGCACCACTGCCTGGCCCCCCAGGAACAATTTCTGAGCACAGAGCCAGGAGTAACCCTGAGAGTGCCGCATGTGGCCCAAAACAAACAAACAAACAAACAAAAATATTGCTGACTTTGAGTCTACACTGTGAGAGGTCCAAGTTATGAAACCGTCTGCAGGGTGCTAGAAATGGGGATCAGCTTTCAGAGTTGGTGTTTAAGATGGACCAGCTGAGGGACAGCCAGGTCTGGGCTCATTCCTTGAAGGAGAAATCACTCTTTCTTCGGGACCAAGATCACAACCAGGAGGCTTTTGAGGAGAAACCTCTTTTTAACTTTGCGCTCTCAGAGCACCGGGGCATTGGAAGACCCGCACGCTCTTTTCACATTTAAATAACTTCACGCCTCCAAGTAAGCAAAAATATACAAAGAAAAAAATGTCCAATGCAGCTGCGGTTAAGGCACCAGATCAAGGGTGAACATGTTCCAGGCCTTGCCCCATACCTCTCTGCCCCACCAGCACCCCAGGTCAATGGTTTTGGGCCCTGGAGTAATGTGATGCCGGCCATGGTCCCCAGTAAAAAAAACTCAAGGAGACCGGAGTGATAGCACAGTGGGTAGGGCATTTGTCTTACATGCAGCCAACCTGGGTTCGATCCTGGGCATCCCATATGGTCCCCGAGCCTTCCAGGAGTAACTTCTGAGTGCAGAGCTAGGAGTAACCCCTGAGGGCTGCTGAGTGTGGCCCAAAACAAAAAGAAAAGAAAAGAAAACAGAACAGAACAGAACAAAAAGACTCAAAAAATGACTTCTCTGGTTGCTGAATGTTAAGCCACACTCGGTACTCAGAACTCACTTCAGGCTCTGTGCTCAGACATCAAACCAGGCCTGGGTGCATGGCACATGTATTACAAGTGCCTTAACCATTGTCCCGTTCTTTGGTCATCAGTTCCTAAGGCAACAGGTAACCCCAGAGTTGAAGCCTGTAAGGACAGCCACGGGAGAAGTCAGGAAGCCAACCAAAATGCGAGATTTCTGATGCAGGGCCCTTTGGTGCTCTATAAGACCTGTGAGGGGGCTCAGGATGGCTCAGGCCATCTCGAAGCTTCCCTCTGGAGACAGAAGCACTTGCTATTCCACTGCCCTGAGACAGGCAGCCCGAGTCCTGGGGGGGCCTAGGGAGGGAGAAGGAGGGAAGGTGAAGTGTCCCCACCACCCTAGAGAGAGAGAGGTGTAGACACACTAGCTGACCGAGTCATTGTCAATTCAGGTTGCCTCTTCCTTCCCAAGTGTGGGGCTGTGGGTTGTACGGTTCAGGGGACAAATGGACAGACCTCAGTGCTAGAGGTGCCCTCCAGTGCCCACTCCCAGACTCTGTAGATCCCATCTTGTGTCTCCTGGACACCCCTCAGGAACCCAGCACAAGGCAGCGTCTGGCACGGCTGGGACACGCCCAGAGGGGATCCCTGAGGTGGGGGCAATTCTAGGTTGGGGGGCAGAGGCTCACCTTGGAACTGGCCGAGCTGCTGCACCGGGTACGGGCTCCGTTGCTGGGCCTGCTGTCTGGCTACGTGCGGCTGCTGTGGAGACAGGGCAAGGCTGGGGCACGCCGGGACCCCGGAGACCAGCACCACACGCCCCACCGTCCCCTTGCAGCCACCCTGTGTTCGCTGCCCACACCCTCATGCTCCCAATCCCAAGCCCACCAGCCCACCCTTTGCCCCAACCACGTTCTTCCATCCCGGGCTCACCTGCCCGGCCAGGTGCTGCCGCTGCTCTCGCAGGAACTGCTGCTTCTGCTGCTCCAGGAGCTGCTTCACCAGCGCTGGCGGCTGTGAGCCCAGGAAGCCGCCCGCGGGCCCCGCTGAGCCCAGCCCGCTTGACTGGGGTGCCGATGGTTGCAGGGGGCCCGCAGTGCGGGGGAGGCCCACGGGGTGCTGCTCCTGTGGGGAGAGCAGAGAGGACGGTCCCATTCAGTGCCTCTGCGGGGATTCGAGGGGTTGGGGGGGCAAGAAGGGGTGAAGAGGGCGTCCTCCACCTCAGGCCAAGGGCAGGGTCATGCTTCAGCTTACATTCTGGGCTCCCCAGAAGAAAGCTGATCAATGCAGGGTAAGTGGGGGCTCCCCGGCCCCACCTCTCCGCAGGAGAACATTCTGGAAGGCTCCCGGACAGGATGGAGTCAACAACAAATCTGGGGCCTAGTGTCATATAGCACAGCGGGGAGGTCCCTTGCTTTGCACTTGCAAGTGGTCAACCTGGGTTCTATCCCATATGGTCCCCTGAGTCTGCCAGAAATGATTCTGAGAGCAGAGCCAGGAGTGACCTGAGTACAGTCAAATGTGGCCCCCAAATAAAAAAACCTGGAAAGCTAAGGAGAGAGAAAATGAGAGGAGAGGAAAGAGAAGACAGAGGAGAGAGAGGGAGTGGGAAATGCCTATTGAGCCTATTGAGTGAGTCTCCCATGGAAAGGTGTCCCTGGTCTCATGCCATCGGGTGACTAAGACTGAGCTGGGTGTGCAGATGGGCGGGCTCTAGAATGGTGAGTCGGGGTGTCTCTAGCTGTCGAGAGTGATGCCAAGTTGGGCTGTTGCTATTGGTCCCTGACAAGATGCTGGTCTCCTGGTCTCCTGCATCCCCTCTCCCTGCTCTACAGAGGAGCTGATGCTGGGTTGGGGTCCTCTTACCAGGGGCCCGTAGAAAGACATGTGCTTGTGGGGTTCCATGATGAGACAAATCAGCCATGATTTGGAAATTTGGGCCACACCTAGAGGAGCTCAGGGTTCACAGGGTTGGCGGGAACAGAACCCGGGTGTGTGAGAGGTAAACCCTTCTCTCTGTGCTCCAACACAGATACAGACCAAAGCACTCAGCTCTGCCAAGACATTTTGGATGCAAGCTCCCAGCTGGACCTCTGCCATAAGGTGTGGTCAACCTGGTGCTTTCCCTGTGTCTCTCAGTCACAAACATGAGGCATCTAGAGATGGGCCCAGGCTTGGGCCCCAGGGTCACCACAAGGCACGGCCTGGCCCAAGCCTGCTCTGTACCCTTCTCCAGACCCTGCGCAGCTGTAGGGCTGGACTGGGCTCTCTACAGACCTTCTCAGTACACAGAGCAGAACACGGTGAGTTTGAAGCATGATGCACCATTGACAGTAAGGCTTCACTCAGTGGTCTCAGGGGTCTAGTGAGCTAAGCATCTCCCCACTGCCCCCAGACAGCAGCTCTGTAAACATTTTGGGTTGTAAGGCACACCCAGCTGTGCTCAGAACAGAGTCCAGTTCTGTGCTCAGGAAACACTCAGGTGATGCTCAGGAGACCCTATACAGTGCCAGCAACTGAGCCAAAGATGGCCATGTACAAGTTGAGCGCCTTCCCCCCTGCATGTCTCCACGACTATTTTGTTGTTCTGTGGGTCCACAACCCCCACCCTGAAATCCATGGGGCTCCTCTCCAAGCCTGGTTTAATTCTCCACATTTGCTTCACCATGGTGGCCTTGACTCCGGGTCTAGCCAGAGCTAGCAGCCTCCTTCCAGGGTATTCAGTGGATTCTTGTAGCCCAAGAGACCAAGGACTTAACTCTTGGATTAACTCACAGGAGGCTTTGAGGTCCCAGTGACCGGTTAAGACAGAGCTGAGGGTTCTGGCTTCATGTAATTCAGTGCCTTGAATATTTTCCAGCTCTGAGCCAAGGAAGAGGAAGGACTCCTGTCTTCTGTCTCTTCTCTTCTTTCCCCTTCTCTCCCCTCTCCTGTCCCCTGTCTCTTCTTTCCTGTCTCCTCTTTCTTCTCTCCTTTGAGGAATTCACCGAGGCTGCTGAAAATGTACACAGGTTCTTCATTTTGGAGGGGGGCTTCCAATTAGTGTTGGTGCCTAGGGGCCACTCCTGGATATGCTGAGTCTGATGGAACCGAAGAACAGAGAGACTCAGGCCCAGAGGTGTGGTTTGGGTTTCTTCAGAGGGCCGAGGTGGTACAGATGCCAAGGACTGACTGACTCATGGGGGCCTGGCCAGCGTGTGCCCGAATCCTGAGCTCACTACATGACCCCTGAAATGGATTCTGGTCTCTGAAGCTGGAGGAAATTTGCCCAGAAGGGGCAACAGAACAGAAGATGGCCTCCCAGGAAGGGAAGCAGCAGGTGCAGGGGTTACGGGGGTGCCAGGGTCTCACTCCCCAGCATGGCCCGTTTCTTCCCATAGTCCTCACTGCTCTGGTTCTTGTTCTCTCCATCCTGGGGACCCAATCTAGGGCCTCATATGTGCAAGGCAAGAGTTCCCTGGCCTGGGATCCTAAACCTCTAGGGTTGCTGCTTCCAGAGGGGAGTGAACAGACACCCACAGTGGTGGAGGTGCCAAGGTATGAAAGGCCTTACCAGCTGCTGAATCATTCACCATGCACAGGGGCCTTTTAGCCTCCAGCCTTGGAGCCTTAATGAGTAACAGGAGCTGGCCCAGTGCCTGAGGACACATGCATATCTGCATACATGCGGGGAAATACATGCACACACGCTCACACACACGCACACAGTGCAATTAAGCGGGGCCAGGCCGGGCTTTCTCCACCAGACAGGCAGCCGGACAGCGGCGAGTATTTTTAGTTTTAATTACTGCCTTGTCTCCTCCCCAGTCCTTAGCAGCAACCTCCCTTGTCTCCTATCCAGAATCTTAATATCGTGTCTCTTCCCCTTGGAACCAAATGGTCCGTGTGGTTCAATTCAGTACAGCTCCCCAACCTTTTCATTCTCCAGGAAATTAAAGTGTGTGCGTGGCGTGCGTGCGTGCGTGTGTGTGTGTGTGTGTTTGTGTGTGTGATATCAAAACCCAGGAACCCATTTTACATCTCCTCTGCCCCCCAGGAAGAGAATTGAGTCATCTCTTTTCAGGGCTGGAGGGAGGGAAAAGGCGCAGTTCAATGCTTCAAAACCCGGCGGCGCAGGCTCTGATGCTTCCGAGGGTGTGTGTGGGGGGCGAGAGGGGCCGGGGCTGCTGCGGGTGGCGGGTGCCCCTGGGGGTGGTGATGAGCCCGGGGCGCGCGGCTGCATTTAGCGGCTTTGCGGGGGAATCCGGAGAGCGCGCAAGTGCAGTTTCTCCGCGGGCCGGCAGATGGCGGCGACGGCGCGCGCCCGGTCCACACCCGCTTGCAGATGGCTCGGCCGGGCTGGGGTGGCCGACGCGGCGCCGGGCACTCAAGTGTTACGGGCGACAGCAGGTAGCCTGGCAACTGAGCGCATAATCCCGAGCAGATGGCGCGCGCGCCGCGTGATGGACAGCGCGCACGACAGCCGCGACCAGCCTGCAGCCTCCCGGGGGACCCAGGCCCTCTTTGCACAAAATGAGTTTGCTCGGCCCCCGGCCGGGCGGCTCTGGGGACCACCCCTCCCACGACCGCCAAGCAGCTCCCGCAGACACCGAACTGGTTTCTTATTACCCACTTTTCCTTCCAGCCCCCGGGGAGGAGATCCAGCGCAGGTGTGGGGTCTCGGGGTGCCCCAAGGTGCCCCGAGGGAGGGTAGGAGGTGGTGGTGGGGGTGTCCCGGCTGAAACCAGACCCCGGGGGGACCGTACGGGAGGAAAGGCAACCCTTTTTCGGGAGCACCCACCACCCCACAACACAAAGGCAGAGCTGGGGAGGCAGGCGCTGCAGAGCGCACGCCCCGGATCAACAATAGTCTGAAGGAAATTCAGGGTTTTTATGGAAAAAGTAGGGGTTTTCCTCGAGGGCTCAGGCTTCTTTGCTAACGGTCCTGGAGGGGCTCGGATTCCCAGTGAGGCACCCCCAAAGGTCCTTCCCAGCGGTGCTGATGGGAACAAAGAAACCCCAGGAGGAGGGCATGTGTATGTGCACCCCTGTATTGCCTCTGTGGGCACAGAGCACCCATATTCCTGGGGGAGAAGTAAAAATCAGTCCCTACTCTTCCCAAATGGGTTTTGGGATCCCATCGGAATCCCACGCTGAAACCCATCAGGGCCGGCGCTGGGGGCGGCCACTTCGCCTCGGGTTTCAGCAGGGGCCGCTGGGCCCTGGGCCTCCACATTTGATAAGCATTTTTGGAGGTTTAGGATGGTCAGCAGAGGAGCACGCCCCTGCTTGGCCTCTCTTAGGGCCTCCAGGGAGCCAGGGTGGGGGCAGGAAGGCCCTCTGGGTGCTCAACTCCCTCTGTACCTCCATCAAAGAGAAAAGGGGCTTTCAGTGAAGGGGTGAAAAGGTGAAAGGCCGCCAGGGCCCCCCTCCGGACAGACTGGGGCCAGAGTCTCTACTTCTGTAGGGATTTGGAGTCAATCTGGCTTTTAGCTAAGGGCCTACTTCTGGGAACACTGGTCGTTAGGCTTCACTGCAGACTCACTTTCTAGGGCAGCTTGGTAAGACCTCAGCTTGGTGAGGCCTGCCAGGAATTCTGCAAGTATCCAGGGGCCGCTGGGCAAGGAGAATGCTTGAACAACAGCATAACTGGTAATTCGGAGGGTTAACTAGGCGTCAGAAGGTAGGAAGCAAGGGCCAGAGGTCACTCGCAGGGCAGGTGCTGGATGGAGTAATGGGCCCAGCGGACAAGTGTAGAACCACTGTATCTACCTCACCTCCAATGCAGTCAAAAATTTCTCCCAGTGCCAAAGGCCATTGTCTTCACAGACAATACATAAGAGGGACCACAAGCGGGGCTGCGGAACATTCCCATACCACCAGAAGCCGGAAATCCCATCACTCTTCTCAGCCAGAGGCTGTGATGATGGAATCAGGTCATAATCAGAAAATGGGGAAAAAGGCAAACACATGGGAATTAAAATAAATATGGTGGTTTCTTTTTTCAGAGTTGAAACCCCACAAGCAAACACATTCTGGATATACAATCAACCAACTAACCAACCAACCCTCCCACTCACCCCCCACCCACAAACCCCTCATATTGGCTCTACATGCTTCGACCCACAAACAGCGACCTCTCTGTTGATCTAAGCACCCCGGGGTTCTGAGAGGTTCACAAACTCAGTTGGGTGGGGCCAGAGAGATAGCATGGAGGTAATGCTTTTGCCTTGCATGCAGAAGGTCAGTGGTTCTAATCCTGGCATCCCATATGGTTCCCTGATCCTGCCAGGAGCGATTTCTGAGCATAGAACCAGGAGTAACCACTGAGCGCTGCTGGGTGTGATCCAAAAACCAACAACAACAAAAAAAGAATGACAGTCCCAATTGGGACATATAACTGTCTCCGCTCCCATGGGCAGTCTCAGTTCAGTTCCCCGGCCCCCACCCTGGTGTCATCCCCTACACAATAGTGGCCAGGCTGGATGTTTCAGCAGCTCACTAAATTGCCCACCCCCTTACATTTGGGCCACATGTGGCAGAACTCAGGGACTGCTCCTGGTTCTGTGCTCAGGAATCACTCCTGGCAGGCTTGGGGACTATATGAGATACAAGGGATCAAATCCAGGTTGGCTGCATTCAAGGCAAATGTCCTCCCAGTTGTGCTATTGCTCCAGCCTTAGATTCGAGTCAGTTTGACTCTCTGGGAGCTTGAGGCCCGGCTGGTATCAAGGTCCGCAGTGTCCCAAGGCCTCCGACTCCCGCCTCTTGCCTCTTGCCTCCCTCCCAGAGTCAATATTTGCTGAACTGAACTCGAAGGCTCTGGTGAATTCTCAGTGGAGCCAATATCAGAGACAGCTGGGAGGAGAGAGAGGGCAGGGTCTACATAGAATCAGCAGCTGGGGAGAGGTGAATAAAAAACACAATTTCACAATTTGCCCTTTTCTGGGCATTGGACATGCTCACCTCAGCCTGACCAGTGGAAATAGGCCAGTGGAAGAGTTTGAGCTCAGGCCAGCCTGGGTTGGATGAGTCTGTGGGTTGCTCTGCTGTGAAGGATCCTGCACTCCCCACCCCACACCTTACAAACTCCTTAGGGTGCAGGAGGCACTGGATGAGACAATGCTGGCAAATCTGCCCAGGAACACCAGGCCACCTGACACTGGGACCAGGGGGAGAAGCTGACAACAGTTGGAGGCAGGAGCCCTGGAACCACCACCTTAGGCAGTAAGTGTCATGGGGTCCCTCAAACTCTCCACCCCAAAATGCTGTTTGCTTCCTCTGTCCACACCCTCAGAAGCTACTCCATGTTTCAGGGACTGAACCTAGCCCCTCTCCTGCATTTTCTGGAGTCCATGGAAGACTCTGCCCAACTCATAACTGCCATGTCTGTTTGTGCCAGGACATAACTGCCATGTCTGTCTGTGTCAGGACATAGGGGATCACCAGTAGGCCAAGCTGGCACCTCTTCTGGGTGGCAGCAGAGGAAGTGCCAGGAAAGGCGGTCACAGGGTGTAGGTGACCCAGTGAACTCAGGGTAGCCTGTCTTGGCCAGGAGGCCAGGACCTAACAGAGCCACAACTGGCATCAGTGAACCCGGGACGTC
>PVKC010030394.1:0-14824 GCA_004027635.1 Crocidura indochinensis | reverse complement strand
AGCTGGGAAGAAAGGAATCAAAGAAGGCTCATCACCGTGTTTGGAGATGAGATATAATTTTATCAAAATCTAATCTCTATATATTTTAATTCTAGTCTTCTAGTCTTCTAGATAATCCTAGCTTCCTAGGCTATATTCCCCAAAAAGCAGGGGAGCAAAAGGAAAGAAAAAAAGTCCATTCTGAATGGCCTAGAAGTTCAAACAAGGATTACTGAGTCTTGGGTGTGAGGACCATGTGACTACATGCTAACACTAGATCTAAACTCACATTCCCTTTTTCTGGCACCACCCCTGGAGTTAACGTCTTCCAAGTTACTAGGGGCTGAAAATAAAGAAGTCAGAGAAACAAAGAGAAACAAAGTGTTAGGTTTATCTCCCTGTAGGAAACAAAGAACTTTAGATATAGACCTTGGCAAAGAGGACCAAGTGGGCCATGGTACTGTAGCAGGCTGGCTTGGTCATACTTGGGCCTGAAGCTTCTGCAACTGGCCTGAGAAAAGGTCCAACGGAGTTTGGGGATTGGTGGTTACTTCACAGCCCTCCTCTCTTGGGCCTTCCACCTTCCTTCCACCTCTGGTAAACTCATGAGGGAAGAGGGTAATGGACAGTCTGGTGAACTGTCAATCAATCCATCTAGGCTGCCTGGTACCCAAACTAAGGAGAGGTCACATGGGACCCAGGAAAGAGTAAAGCCTTTGTTCCTTCTTGTAGACAATAATAAGTATCCCCGAAACTCAAAGGGGCCCAGATGAGATGCAGTTGGCAGGATATTAAAGAAGGGGGTTCGGGAAAGGGCACCAGTAGTGCATCCTTTCTGTAGAGGTCAAAGGTCTTGACACCAGGACCTCTGAAAATGCCCGGATTCTGCACATGGCCAAAGCTTCTAGAAGACCAAGGATCAAGGCTTATTGTACCAGGATGCTTATTTGTTGGCCCTGATTCTTTGTCTAGGGTCTTTAGGTCCATTTACTATAAAGCCACTTGCGGTCTGGGGAGAGAGTACATGGGGTAAAGTGCTCTTGCATGTGAGCACCCTGGTTTGATCCCTGGCACTAGCCCTGATGGTATATACTTGCCATAAGTGATCTGAGTACTGCTAGGTGTGATCCACAACCTCCTAAATATAACCACAACCATGTATGTGACTTATATTACATAGCACTTGCTATAAAGACAGCCCGTGCCTGTTGGGACTTTCTGCAGAGGAGGACTGGGTACTGTTCTCTCAGCAACCACCCTCCACATTTATGCACATCCTTGCCCCATCTCACAAGTTCTCAGTGGAAGCACCAATGTGGTTCAGTCTTGCCAGCATCCTGGGTTGGCCACTGTGCTGTGGTTCTTCTACCAAGTGTTCACTTGAAGAGATCAGGGCAGCAACATGTGGAACTCTGGGCTGTATGTTTACCTTTTCCCTAAGTCTAAAATTAGTTCAACATCAGAAGTTGGGAAGAAAAAGAAAAAAAGAAAGGCTTCTCAGTGGGAGTTTCCTTTGCTTTCCCACCTCTGCTTCCCTCCCATGCCTGACTTTCATGAACTCTCTCGTTTACCCCCAATGTCTCCAGTTAGTTCGTTTCCCATAAAAATCTGCTTTGCTCCCCACATAGAAGTCACCAAATTTTGTGAATTCAGCTTCCTGAAAACCTCTCTCCCCCTGCTCTCCAGGGCTGCTTCCAAGTGGTCCATACCACAATTGGCTCCTTATAACATGACCACCACTTCCGGCCACTTCCCTCCCAGGGCTCTAGCCAGCTTTCTCCCCCTGGCCACAGGATCTGGCCACCATCACCTGGTTTCATCCTAAGCCAGTCCCTCCTCTTCCCCACTCCCCATCTTTCTGTCTCTCCTTCTCAAGTTCTGGTGCAACTTCAGCACCTTGCAGAAAGAACAGAGCTTCTTTCTGAGGAAGGCAGCAAAGGTGGTTTTTATATGGCATGTTGAGATCTAGGGAAAAGAGAAAGGAGATGGTTTTTCAAAAAAATAAGAGGCTGTCACCCATCGTGGTACACCCTCCTTGTACCTTTGTGACATCAGCTTTCACCAAAGTCTCCTGCTTCACCAAACAGTCCTTTAAAAGGCCATAGAATTGCCAATGAAGCCGCAGATCCTCCCTAGTTTCATGGCTACCTGTCCCCTCAATAGTTTACATGTCCATGATGCATCCTCATGTTGTAGCCCTTGTGAGCATAGGAGCTGGAGTCCAAGGGCTTGGTCCATATCTGTAATGGGGAAGATACACCCTTATAGGAGCAGAGCCTGCTGACAGATGGGACCCAGTACACAGGAGCTATGAAAACGAAAGGGATCAGAGTGGCGATTGGCTAGTCAGAACAGCTACTGTGAAAAAGGGGGTGGGGGCCTAGGAGATAGCATGGAGGTAAGGCGTTTGCCTTTCATGCAAAAGGTCATCGGTTCGAATTCCAGTGCCCCATATGGTCCCCTGTGCCTGCCAGGAGCAATTTCTGAGCATGGAGCCAGGAGTAATCCCTGAACACCGCCGGGTGTGACCCCCCCAAAAAAAAACAAAAAAAAAAACAAAAGAAAAAGGGGGTGGTTATTGGAGCCAGATCAAGGGACAGCAGCAAGGGCATTTGCTTTGCATGCAGCTAACCTAGATTTGACCCCTGGCAACTGTATGGTCACCTGAGTCCCGCCAGGAGTGATTCCTGAATTCAGAACCAGGTGTAACCTCTAACCACTGCTGCATGTGCCCACTCCACTAAAACAACACAAAAATAAACATACACGGGGCCGGGCGGTGACGCTGGAGGTAAGATGCCTGCCTTACCTGCGCTAACCTAGGACGAACCGCGGTTTGATCCCCCGGTTCCCCAGGTTCCCCATATGGTCTCCCATGCCTGCCAGGAGCGACTTCTGAGCGAATAGCCAGGAGTAACCCCTGAGTGTCACCGGGTGTGGCCCAAAAAAACAAAAATAAATAAAAATAAACACACACAAAAAAGAAAAAGAAAAAGAAGTGGCTGCAATTATCATTGGGTGTCATACAAATAAACTATAAAGGGCTGGAGAGATAGCACAGCAGTAGGGCATTTACCTTGCATGCAGCCTACCTAGGATGGACCCAGTTTGATTCCTGGCATCCCATATGGTCCCCTGAACTTGCCAGGACCTATTTCTGAGCAGAGAGCTAGGAGTAACCCTTGAGCATCGCCAGGTATGGCCCCAAAACCAATCAATCAATCAATCAATCAATAAACTGCTTTAAAAAATGAAATAAACCATAAATAAGAAGATTGCTATGTTAAAATAAGCTATCAGGAGGGCAGCAAACACACAAACCTCCCTTAGGCCCATCCCCTCCCCTTCTTCAGGGGCAAATCACTCCTGTTGCTCACAGAGGCACTGAGTCTATAAACACATGTGGTGTCTCTGTATTCGTTTTCTGCTAGGGTTAAGTCACTCTTAGTGGTGTGTGCTGGAAACTGCTCCAGGCCATGTTCAGAGAAGCCTGGGGTGCCAGGGGTTGAACTGACCTCGGTTCATGCAAGGCAAGCACCTGCCCCCCTGTTTTCTCCAGTCCCTGCTATGTTTGTTCCCTTCGTATCTGCACCAGAAGGGCTGCGGGCTGCGTGTCCCTGCCCAGAATGGACCTGCCAGCACCCAGCTCTACAGCGTTCTTGTGCAGAGCACACTCGGGTGGTGGCGACTCACACACTTGCCACGTGCATGTGGGCTGCCACGGGAGCAACAAATGAGGCTGTGCAGATGGTGCAGAGATGAACGGCAGCATCTTTGCGCTGTCGCAGAACAGTCATAATTTCCCGGAGACATTTATGAGGCGGTGCCTTCCTGCGCGGGAGTTGCCGGAGCTATGCATAGTCAGTGCCTGGCAAGGCAAGGTGGAACACAGAGCTGCGGGCACATGGTGCCACTGGCTCCTGCATCTCCCCCGGTCCTGCCCGCCACTCCCGCTTCTAACAATTTATAGGTTCGTTTGATGCCCGAGTAGCTGTGTCCCTCCAGCCATATGTATTCTTTGTAAGTCTTCCCCACTGTGGCGTATCCTAAGAGAGTGCCATCAAATAATTATCTTCTCTTTTATTTATTCTCCTTCTTTTCACTTGATCTGCATCACCATAAACCATCTGATGGTCTCGTTGGCATGAAAAGCCTTCCCCGTGACTGTAAAGCGTATTTATGCACAGTATTAAACTCGCATCCAGCAACACTCCAGCTCCTACTTGGGCCAAACTAGATTAGGCTCAGAGACTGCAGGGGGACCCCATCTTTTATGGGATTTGGGGAGCTGGGATTGTAGAGACCTCCTGTGGCATGGAGATGCCCTCTCAGAACCCTAGGATCAGCTAGGGTCTTTAATCCCTTCTGATCTTGCGAAAGCAGCTTTGTGGGGATGTAGCACAAAGATGGAGGATCCAGACCTTGTGGGCAGGACCCTGGTTTCATTCCCAAGCCTTGCCAAGTGAAGTCCTGGAGACTTTTATGTGGCCCCACAGTTCCTGTTATAGCACCTCATCTGAGCAGTGCTGAATCCATGGACTGAGCATTCAAGTTTCTGACTGTATCAGTTCACTAAGTATCCCTGGAAATGATCTCTGGACCTTCCTGGCACTGTATGAGAGAACTCCCCCTCTGCAAAAGAAACTAGTTTGTTTCCTGGAGCGCCATTCAGGGACCTCCAAAGAGCCCTCATTGATTTTGGGGGTTCCTGGTCCAACATGGTCCAACTCTTCCCTTCTCTCAGGACCTCACTGAGAAAGCAAATTTCACTGGCAGAACTTGCAACCTGCATGTCTGGGCTCTCCACAACCCCACAAAGATGTGGCTTCTTTAAGAGACCAGAGGACCAGACCCCCTCCAAATCCTTCTCCTGGACAAGCACCTCTCAGGCCTGGAACATGGAGCTGGAGGGCACTTCTGTGCCCACTATGAGCAAGCCAGATGTTCAGGCTCTATTTTTTCTGTAGCCAACCCATGCCAGTTTGCTAATACTTTGCAGCCATGTATATGGCTGGGCAGCGCCAGGGGGCATCGTCCCACTCAGAATCAGGACCCCCTTAGATCCTTTCCTGTGTATCTCTAGTCTGAACACCACCTGGATTCCCCTTTCTCTTGGTTGCTGTCCTTGGGGGGGACCAAGGGTGCACATGTGGTGATGCTGCTCACACACACCTGGCTGTACCCACTGTAGTGCCAGGTGGTTCAGACAGCAAAGCTAGCAGAATTGATTCTGTGTCTATGGGTAGCAAAGAGATCAAACTCTCATCCTCACCATTAAGAGAAGGGTGCCTTTTTTTTTGCCTTTTTTTGTGGGGGGAGTTTTTTCTGCGGTCACACTACTAGCTACTCAGGGCTTACTCCTGGCTCTACATTCAGGGACCATATGGGTAAGGGTTTGAACTCGGGTATGCTGCATGCAAAGCAAGTGCCCAACCCACTATAATACCATTCTGGTCCCTGAGATGAGTGCTTTTGCCACTGTACCATCTCCATGCGCCCTGAATTTTGTCTTTCCCTTCCCCCCTTTCCCTGGGGTGAAATTGCACATTTTGAAAAACCAACAAAATGTTCTAGAAACAACACCCTTTAGAGTGATGACTTGGGTTCCAGTTGGCTCTATCAGTGCCCACCTGTGACGCTAGAATCTTCCAGATCTACATTTTTCTTGTTTACCTCAGTCTGGACCTCGCTGAGGGCTGTAGGTTGGTGGCTGAGAGGGACCCAGGGACCCAGAAGCATTTTCTGTTTTAGTTTTGGTTTGGGAGTCATACCCAGCTGTGCTCAAGACTTACTCCTGGCATCACACTCAAGGATCAGTCCTGGTGGTGCATACATGTGTGGTGTCAGGGATGGAACCCTGATATGCCTTGTATAAGGCATGTGCCCTGCTTGCTGTATTATCTCTCCAACCCAAATACTATGCTTTCCATTTTACATTTCTTTTGTTTTGTTTTTGACTTTTAGGCAATGCCTGGGAAGTCTCAGAATTTATTCCTGGGTCTTTGCTCAGGGATCACTCCTGGTAGGACTAGGGAGACCATAGTGGTACCAGGGATCAAACTCAGGAAGGCCCCTTACCTACTGTATTATCTCTTTAGCTCCTTAGAAGCATTATTCCCGCCCAGCCCACCTTGAACTGCTCCCGAAGACATTCTGTGGTGGCTCACTTGGCTCCATGTCTCAAGAGGAGGATGAGTGAGGCCAGTTTCAGTCTCCCCAAAAGTGAGAGGATAGCTGGAGCTCAGAGGGCTGGAGCACATACTTTGCAGACATGAGTTTGATCCCCAGCACCACATGGTCTCCTGAGCATTGTCCCTGGGTGACCTCAACCCCCCCCCCCCAAGTGGGAAGAAACGCCTTCACCCAGCTTCTCTCCTTGGTGCCACGTGCCCCTCTCACCCAGGGAACCTTCCAGACACCACTGCAAGTTCCACAGCAGCTGTTCGGCATTTGCATTTTACACAGTGCAAGGTTATTTGACTGCCACGATTTGATCTTCTCTAGTTAATAACCTTGACTTATGGAATAATAGCAGCCAGGCTCTGCTCCTTTTCCTGCTGGGGATTCCCGCTGCAGGAGGGGGTTAGTGGATGAGCATGGATCTCCCTCTCCAAGTTCCCCTGTCTTCCTGTGCCCCACTGAGAGAGAGAGACCCCATGGACCTGAAAAATCTACCAGGCCATGACTCAACTCAAGCCTCTGTTCAACCCCTCCTGCTGTTGCTCTCTGCACAGCAGGATCTTGGCCTGCCCCCCTACCTCCCTGCTTTGGTTGTGGCTCCTCTGTCTGTCTGTCTGTCTGTCTGTTCACATGAATCTCTCTCTCTCTCTCTCTCTCTCTCTCTCTCTCTCTCTCTCTCTCTCTTCCACCCTGATCCACAGGTACAGGCTCCACTTCCGAGCCCTGGGATCTTGGGGAGTGCTTCCTGGCAAGGGTTAACTGTGTGTATAAAATTGATTGCGATTTTTAGTAATTCGGTATAATCACAGTCTACCAGCAGGTTGCTTTTCCAGCAGGAGGGTTCGGAATTATTTTCTGGAGTTTGCAATATAGAACTTAAATTAAGCCTCAGAAGTCAGAGGCGCGCCGCGGCATCCCTAATGCGGTGCTAAATTCTCAGCAGCGCAGTCTCTGTATTAGAGCCTTTGCTGGCAATCAGGTTCATTAACTATCACAATACCTTATTTATTACTCTCCATACCATATGGTTTCCCAGCTAAAGAATGGCGCCCGTTCTCCTCCAGACCATTTGGCATCATAAAAATGTTAACAAATAATATTATGGCTCTCGGGGGCATGGGGCCTCGCTGGGTTCTGGGTCTGAGCGGCAGGAGAGAATATGAAAACATTTTTCTTCGATGGTGAAATAAAAAATTCCACAAGACAGAAGAAGCTACTCGCAAAGCATAAATGGGCCTTCTTGTGACGCTCCTAATGGTTATGTCAATATTTGCTCTACCAGGACTTTTGCTCTTCTTCCTCTCTACTCGTTCTATTCATTTCTCCTGCCTCTTCTTACTTCCAGGGCCTGGCTGTGCTCCGTTGGGTTGGGGGATGAGGGACGATCCTCAGATCCTGCCTCTGGGCTGTGTCTTCCTTGCTCTCTTCCATAATGCTTCCTGCCAAGTCTGGGGTTGACAATTATGCCAGGTTTCTGGGATGAGTTGGCATCCTGCAGCCTTGGAGGGCCAGAGAATATGCCTGACGATGCAGATAGAAAGACCTGGGAGGAAGGAACTGTGGCCCTCAAGGGCCAATCCAAGAAAGCAACTTGCAGAGGACAAAGTCTGTCCCTCTTCATTGTCCATCGACATGCCAGGCACATGTCTTATGGGGCCACAGTTCAACACTGCACAGACAGTGAACTGGTAGTTCTTCAGTAGACAGTGGCTCAGCTGTGAGGGAGCGATGCCCTGTGGCTGTGCTAGGGCTTCCTCCAAAGGGGGGACTCAGGGCTCGGCTCTACCCACTCTCAAAGTGACCCTATGCCAGAAAACACTGACTAAGGGGATACCCGCTTTCTAAACCTGACTGGGCAGATCCCCTCCTTTGGAAGCAACATACAACTTAGATGGTGACTACATGGTGAACTTCCTGGCTCACCCCTTACCTTGTTCTGTATTAGCTTTATGACCTTGGTATAGTTTGATGGTCTCATCTTTCAAATGGATGCATGAGTCCCCATCCTGGTAGGGCTATTCCAAGCACTAATTTGGAACCTAGGGCAGGCAACATGGCATAGAGTGCCATGCAGGAACAGTGGTGCCCAGGAAGACTCTGAAAGATGAGTTCTTCTCTATGCTCTCAAATATCCTTTTATTCTCCGCAGCAATTTAGGAAGGGGAGTCTCTAGCAACACTCCCTTCCCCAATCCTAATTCTGACCCTGAGATGAACCCTGGGCACACCAGTAGCACCAAGGTAATCGCCGGCCATCTGCATCCACTCACATTTCTCCCAGTGCCATCAGATACCCCAGTGCAAGTACCCTTCTTTCCCTACCTTGCCCCATAGCAGCCATAGCTAATGGGATCCAACTGAAATACTAGACTGATAATAGATAGCATGAAACTCTTGGGGCTGACCAGAGTGGGGCCAAGCTCCTATGTATGGTCCAGGAAAAAGGAGAAGAGGGGACTGGGGTGATAGCACAGTGGTAGGTTGCTTGCTTTGCATGCAGCAGAATTGAGTTCGATCCTCAGTATCTCAGATGTCCGTTTTTGTTTGTTTGTTTGTTTGTTTGTTTTGGGCCACACCCGGCCATGCTCAGGGGTTACTCCTTGCTGTCTGCTCAGAAATAGCTCCTGGCAGGCACGGGGGACCATATGGGACACCGGGATTCGAACCAACCACCTTTGGTCCTATGCTATCTCTCCGGGCCCTCAGATGTCCCTTGATCACTGACAGGAGTGATTTCTGGGTGAATAGCCAAGAGCAACCCCTAAGTTATCTCCAGGTATGACCTCCAAATAAAACAAATGAACAAAAAACAAAGGAGAAAAGAAATTTTGCCTGGCCTTCTTACCCTGATCCACTCAGCAGATCAGTGAGGAAGGAAGGAAGCAGCAAGCAACAGAGAACTGGAAATTAACTGCCATTAAGTGTCAATTAAATGCAAAGCACAGAGGGAACAGCTAGGATAAAAGGAAGAAGGCGCAGAGGGACCAGGCTGGGAAGAAGGGAAGGAGGCGCAGAGGGGACAGGCTAGGAAGAAGAGGAATGTCCAGGAAGAGCTGTGGTGGCCGGGCAGATCCAGGACAGTGGCCCCATCATGTGCAGTCTGTGGATGCAGAGTCCCTAGAGAGCTGAGCCACTTCAGGAGAGATCCGGGTTGCCTGTCCTACTCGTGCATGCTGCGTCTTGGTTGGAGGAGCCAAGACAGTCTGTTCTGCCATGCCACTGGTTCCTTAGGTGTTTTTTCCCATCCAAAGACACTTATGTGGTGGCTGCTTCTCCTCCTCCTTCTAGTTGCAGCCATGAGTCGATTTTCCAAGAGGCAGCTCACCTGGGGGAAGCAGTCCAGGAAAGAAGGTGGCCTGACGTCACAGTGACACCGTGCAGATATGGGTGTGAGTGCATGTGTTGAACAGGCAGGTACATGCAAACACTGCAGGACACATAGACTCTTGAGCGCCCTGCTGTCAGATCTACATAACTTTCCATCTCCCCCAACTTAAGAACTGGAGGTCTCTGGGCAGCTTTCCCATGTCTCTTGACTTCATCTTTGCCATAAATGAGAGTAAAAAGAACTTACCTCCAAATGTTGCTGTGAATGCTGGAGAGATAGTATAGTGGATAGGATACTTGTCTGGTATGAAGTTTACTCCAGATGGACATCTGTAACCACATATGGTCCTTCCAAGTACTGCCAATGGTCACTCCTGAGCACAGAGCCTGGCATAAACCCTGAGCCCTGTTAGTGTGGTACACATACAAACTTTAAAAATGGCTGATTAGGGGCCCGGGAGATAGCAAGGAGGTAAGGCGTTTGCCTTTCATGCAAAAGGTCATCGGTTCAAATCCCGGTGCCCCATATGGTCCCCCGTGCCTGCCAGGAGCAATTTCTGAGCATGGAGCCAGAAGTAACCCCTGAGCACTGCCGGGTGTGACCCAAAAACCAAAAAAAAAAAAAAAAAAAAAAAAAGGCTGATTAATGGGGCTGGAGAGATAGCATGAAGGTAAGGCGTTTGTTTTGCATGCAAAAGGACAGTGGTTCGAATCTTGGCATCCCATATGGTTCCCCGAATATGCCAGGAGCCATTTCTGAGTATAAAGCCAGGAATAACCCTGTTTAATTAAAATATATATAAATATATATATCAATGTGATTCGATAATCCCATGAACGGGAGCATGGAGGTTATGCATGATACTTATAAGCCAAGGCTCAGGTTTTCTTGTTACTGTCTGTTACATATAGATTCTTTCTTTTTTTTTTTGGTTTTTGGGGCCACACCCGTTTGATGCTCAGGGGTTACTCCTGGCTAAGCACTCAGAAATTGCCCCTGGCTTGGGGGACCATATGGGATGCCAGAGGATCAAACCAAGGTCCTTCCTTGGCTAGCGCTTGCAAGGCAGACACCTTACCTCTAGCGCCACCTCACCGACCCCACATATAGATTCTTTCGTCTGTTATTTTCTCACTTGTTCTTTACCCCATTCTGTATTATCTTCAACCCTATTTTACAGAAGTTAAGACTGAGGCTCAGAGAAAAGACTTCTTATTTGGACTATCCCCTCCCCTGACCCTAAGTCTCACTCTCCTTATACCCTCACCTACACTATTGCCTCATATCATCTCCCCAAAAGGTTAGCTAGCAGGGAACGCAAGACTCTATGTCCCCAGAGATAGTGGACAATTTGTCCCTCCCAGTCCTGGCCTGGGGAAAGCAGAGGATAGAGCAATGGGGTGTGAATTTGCAGAGAGCTGTGACCACAAGGAGAAGGAGAGAATCAGGATATCATTTTCAGGAACATTAGACAGAGAGACCAGCGAGAAGTGGATAATTTTAATCCCATGCAGCTGCTGGAAATTAATTTAATTGTGCTTGTGCTGGCTCTTCTCCCTTCCAATGCACTTCAGCATGGGCCTGCTGGAGTGCTGAGCCCGAAGGACATGGCCAGCCCTGCCAGGAGCCTGGGGGGTGGCAGTGCTGGCCAGACTAAAGGCATCTCTCACTCCTGGAGCTGAGGGGAGGCTGGCACGCTTTCAAGCTAGGCTTTGCTCTTCCTGAGA
Organism: Crocidura indochinensis; assembly: GCA_004027635.1. NCBI lineage: Eukaryota > Metazoa > Chordata > Mammalia > Eulipotyphla > Soricidae > Crocidura > Crocidura indochinensis. Next base: position 3,611 of record PVKC010030394.1, on the reverse strand, counting down.
GAAGGTGGAGTTAGATAAAATGGATTTTGTCCCAGTTGCAAAGGCATGAAGGAAAGAGGATGCAAACTCCCTTCTTTTGCACTGCTTGTTTGTTTGGAGGCACACCGGGTGAAGTTCAGGGGTTACACCTGGCTCTGCACTTAGGAATTACTCCTAGTGGTGCTTGAGGGGCCTTATGGGATAATAGAGATTGAATCCCGATCAGCTTGTGCAAGGCAAGCTGTACTATCACTCTGACGCACCCTTTGCTTCTTGCTTCTCTTCCCAAGGTAGTTTCTGAATCATCACAGGTAGTCATCCACCAAGGTGTAAAAACCACCACCCCAGGTTTGGATACTGGCATTAGGCTTATACTGTCAGGGTTGTTGAAGCCCTATTTAGGTGTAAGCATGGCAGCCCAGGAGCTCACTACTTTTATTGTTATTATTTTGTTTGGGTTTCTGGGCCATCCCTACAATGCACAGGGGACATTCCTGTACTCATAGTGAGCTCTGCTTGGATAAGCTCAGGGGACCAGATCTGGTGTTCCAGGTCCTGTTGGTGTCAGCCACATGCAAGAAAAAAAATCCTTAGTCCCTGTATCAGCTCTCCAGTCCCTAGACTTTTGTGGTTTGTTCTTTGTGTTGGGCCATCATACCCAGAAATGCTCAGGCAATACCCCTGGCTTGGTGTTCTCCTACCTCAGCTCAGGGAAGCACGCACAGCAGGACATCTAACCCAAAGCATGTCTGCCAGTCCTTTAAACTCTCTCCCTATCTCACCCTTCCAATGCTCCCTTTTGGTCAAGAGCTCTGAATTCTGGTTGCAGCTGAGTACCACCTGGCAACTTAAAACCTAGTGGTTTTCCTACTGGCAATTCTGATTTACCTGAAATTCGAACTGTATCCAGCAAACAGTTGAGGAGGTTCTGAGACAGTCCAGAATTCCAAACAATTCCACCTGCTGACCACTAGAGGTCAGCAAGGCCTGGAGGACCTGCAGCAGGAGGCCAGCGAGGCCTGGGCTGACCAGTTCCCAAAGCTATGGCCTGGAGGGAAAGGAAGTCAATGACTGACCTGGCCAGGCTCAGGAGGAGACTGGACACTGGACACCGCGAGGGGGCAGAGGCGGCCTGTGGCTGGATCAAGGCCATAGAAATAAACTTCACTTCCCAGATTTTAAGAAGTATTATTGTCAATTAAACAGCCCCTTCAGGGGGAGGTGGAGTCTCACAAGGAACCCTTGGTCTCCATGGGCTTAAAAGAAAACTATTTAGTCTTTCCTGAGGGCGAGGCCAGGTTTTGAATTCCAAGGGTTGTTTATTTGGACTCGCAGCTGTTTTTGCTGGAGAAGAGTAAAGCAGAAAGTTCCTTTATTTTGGCTGAGAGGTGGCATGCCTGTCCACAGAGAGACTGAATTTCAGAGGAGCAAAGTGGCCCAGGCCTCTTTTATCATCTCCTAGAATGAGTAGATACCCAATGAGTAAAGCAGATCTACCTTGTCTTGCTGATGCACTACCTCCCTGGTCCACCCCTCTGGGATTCTGGTTCCAGCCACACCCCCAGTGGCCCCCAATTTGGCATATGCTCATGTGCACCTGTGTGTTCCACTGGCCTTTCCCCCTGCCCGACAACCCATCCAAGAGGGCTGGTGTCCTCTGAGCTGAAGCCAAATTCATTCCTGGCATGTAAGATATGTACCAGGAACATCTGTCAAAGCAAAATGTTTGTTTCTGGACTCTAACTTTTGTTGCATTTAAGTCCACCTTTAGTGACATTTTCTAAGCTACCCTTTTTGCCAGAGATTTTCTCTATGCCCTGCACTCTTTTTTTTTTTTTTTTTTTTTGGTTTTTGGGTCACACCTGACAGTGCTCAGGGGATACTCCTGGCTCCATGCTCAGAAATTGCTCCTGGCAGGCACTGGGGACCATATGGGGCACCGGGATTCGAACCGATGACCTTTTTGCATGAAAGGCAAACACCTTACCTCCATGCTATCTCCCGGGCCCCATCCCCTGCACTCTTAACCTCCAGACATAGATGAAACCAGAGTGATCACACAGTGAATAGGGCACCTGCCTTGCATATGGCCAACCTGAGTTCGAGCTCTGCCATCCTATATGGTTCCTTGAATCATTTCCTGCCGGGAGTAAGACCTGAACATTGCCTGGTTTGGTGCTCAAATAAAAAAAATTTTTTATGCTAAGGGAATATGGTTAAAATGCAGATTCCTGTGCCAGAAGGAGTATATGCAGGAGACTGGGGTCATTCAATCCCCAGCCCTGACTCTGATCACTGCATCTCCCCAAGAGTGACCCATAAGCACTGACTGGTGCCCCCCAAAGAACACTGCAGGTTCCTGAACTTCTTGACATCAGAGACAGTGTGGTGTTAAGTGTTTAGGTTAGTGTTGAGGAAAATGCATGTTGGACTTGTGCCACTGGTGCTACTGAAGTCCCAGCTGCCCCACTCCTCAGTCTGCAGCAGGACTGTTCCTCTGGTCCAGGATGGTGGAGCTTTCGTCTGCCTGGCAGGCCTGCTGCTTACTGCTGCCCTGACTTCCCTCAGGAAGAACCCAAGGCCACTCCTCTCAGGCTCCCCTGTTATTGGTTTTTTGGGCCCACCCAGTGACGCTCAAGGGTTACTCCTGGCTAAGTGCTCAGAAGTCGCTCCTGGCAGGCATGGGGGACCATATGGGAACCGGGGGATCGAACCGTGGTCTGTCCTAGGCTAGCGCAGGCAAGGTTGCAGGCACCTTACCTCCTGTGCCACCTTCCGGCTCCCTGTTATTGGTTTTCTTAGCAATCCCAGCTGCAGACAGACATGGCACCAAAAAATGGTGGATGCCCATCGCAATGTAGGACCAGTTATGGAGGGTCCTGACAGTTGGCACATGGCTAAACTTCAGTTCCATGTGAATGTACCCAAAGTCTCAGCTTGTCACTTAATGGAGCAATGGAGGCTCCATCAAACTAGCTGCTCTACAGGGCTCCAACTTTACTGGACTAAGTGGTCCAGTATCTTCTTTTATTAAACAGTACCTCTGAAGCTAGTCACATTAGTGCATACATCTGGTCACAGATGAGTCCCTTCTCCTTGTCAGAAGTGTGATGAAAGAGCTTTACTAATTTGCCCTGTACACATAGTAAGTGGCAGAGAGAAAATCTGAACTCAGTTCTGTCTGGCCAAATCACCCAAGTTTGACTTCAAAACTTAAAAGAATAAAATAATCTCTTCTCATTCTGTGCAAGGCTAATTCACATGAATTGTCCAGGTGGATGGAAAAAGGTCTGAGAAACCGCTGGATATCTGAAAACGTACATTGAGAGGAAGGATAAATCTACATGTTTTAATTTTTTTCAAATGCCCTGAAATAATTTTATTTCTTTTTATTAGCCAAGTCTACTTATGAGGGTCTGATATAAATGAGGGTCAGGGAAAGTATCTGATAGATGGGGGTCATCAGACAAGATGAGACCCCTCAGCTCAGCCCTTCCTGGTCCCCACCACCCCTGCTCTTCCAGCCCGGCTGGAGTTGTTCTACTCACAGCCTCATGACCTGCCTAAGTTCCTAGAACAGAGAGAGACTTCAGTGAGGACAAGGCTAGACCTGGGATGATTGCTCTGAGCAC
>PVKC010030393.1:0-14841 GCA_004027635.1 Crocidura indochinensis | reverse complement strand
GCTTAGAAATAGCTCCTGGCAGGCACAGGGGACCATATGGGACACCAGGATTCAAACCAGCCACCTTTAGTCCTGGATCAGCTGCTTGCAAGGCAAATGGCGCTGTGCTATCTCTCCGTGTGGCAAGTTTTCTATACTTGACTGGTCCTCCTGATCCTCATATCTATTGTCTCTGGATATTATTACCATACTATCTTTTATTTGGAAAACATTTTTAGATTCAATGTCAGCCAACATCATGAGAACTGACCTACACTCTTAGGATTTGAGAGATAGAAATAGGTTTATCATGAAGAGGGTACATGAACAGTGCCAGATGCCATCCTTGCACCCAGGATTCTGTCTCCCACAAATACAAAGTAATTATAGAACTAGCCTACAAACTGTGGCCTCAGTTTACATCAGAAAGTGTGAGTAGGTGTTGAGGCTTTCCTAGCATTGATAGTCACCAACCAAAACTATCTCTAAAGGTCATGACCTCCTTCATATTTGGTCCAATCTTGGGTTAAGAGCTATAGATGAGAGAGGGTTTGTGCAGGGTCTGTGGCACAGACTTTCAGTCCTATATCCTGACATGCCAGTTAGGATGAGTAGAGATCTTAAATACTTATGACCAACTCTGGATTCCTAGGTTCTCCAGAAGTGCAGACTGCTCAAGAGACATATTTAGGAGACTTTATCTGGAGGTGGCGCTACAAATGATTTGGAAGCCATCAATTCTGGCCCTGTTCAGAAAAGCACTTTCTGGGAACTTGCCAGGAGTTATAGAGGGGGAAAAGATGAAGAGCAGCTGACAAACACGAAGTGCTGACAGGATACTGCCTTCCATCCACAGCCACTCAGCAGGAAAACTTCATCCAGAAAAGGAAGATAGGCCCAGGAAGATAGTGCCAAAACCTCTTCCGTTTATCCTTCCATTATCTTTAGGCTTATACTGCTGAATTTAATAAGCTATCTGAGATTACTTCAGGATCTAATACCCTGCACACCAAGAGTTTTTTTTTAAAGAGAATTAAGGTTAGAAACAACAAATTCTTATTAGCCAGAATATCAAGATTTGGTATTCATTTGAGAGTAACTAAAGTTGCTAGAAGTAAAGGAACTCAAAGTAACAATCAAATATGTACGCAGTGTTGCCCTGGCTTCATGTGTTGTTATTAAATCTCCATCTTCTTCTCTTTAGAAAGAGATTCCCGGGGCTCCTACCATCCCATATAGGCTATATGTGGATATTTGATAAAGGATATATTTTAGCCTTTAGACAACTTCCAGTAACTCCCTCTTTTACCCAAAGATGTGTAGATTCTTTCCAGACTTTGGGACATAATGAAAAAGGTTGTTTGAATAAGTTGCATTGATTCTCATGTGGGCTATTGTAAATCAAGAGTATGAATGAGCCAAATAGCATGGATAGCTGTGAATAGAACCAATTGCTTTTTGAAGAGATTTGCAGATTTCTATCTTGAGGAACCTGAATATTTCCAAACTATTAAATCAAACCTTATGAAATTACCATCTTGTTGGTCAAAGATGAGAAAATGTTTGCAGTTTTTAATGCAATATATGATCATTTTTATATGAAGAATTAAGGATGTGAACCTTTTTCAAATATTAGAGGGTTAGAATTGGCAAATTCCTGTCATATTGCCTCATATTTACCTCCTTCCACTTCAAGTATTTTTGAGTTGAGAAAGCAATGCATGAAAAAAAAAAGCTGAGCATATTAAAAAAATGGATTGTATATATGATCTTACTGGATAACTGTAGATAACAAAATTGAAGGAGGGACTTGAATTTAAGAGCAAATTCCTGATGTTTCCTTGAGTGCTTTTCAATGTTGTATAAATGTGGCCACAGGAGTTAAAAGGTACAGCCGCACTAAAAGATATGCAACCAAACTAAAAATTTTTTTTTTTTTTGGTTTTTGTTTTGGGCCACACCTGGCGGTGCTCAGGGGTTACTCCTGGCTGTCTGCTCAGAAATAGCTCCTGGCAGGCACAGGGGACCATATGGGACACTGGGATTCGAACCAGCCACCTTTAGTCCTGGATCAGCTGCTTGCAAGGCAAACGCTGCTGTGCTATCTCTCCAGGCCCTCAACCAACCTAAATTTTATAAAGTTTTAAATGTAACACTATTGGAAAGAGAAACTCATGCTCATTGGAAGTCAAATGATTATTACTACTGGTATAAATGCCCACTCCACAGAAGTTGACATGACACTTTTTGGCTATTATTTTGTGAAAGAAATTTCTGAAAGTGAAATTAATTGAAATAATATGGTACAGTAATAACCATCAATAGTTACCAGAGAAACAATGAATTTTGGCTGTCAAAGTCTGTGCTAAGAGCACAGCAGAAAGTCATTGCAGGTATCTAAGATGGTTCTTCCTGGAAGGAGGGTCTAACATCAGCCATGTCCTTTGCTTTCTTCTGAGTAAAGCAAAGATCCCCATGCCCCCAGTCTTTCTTTTTCCCACATTAAGTCCCTAAAATTTTAGATTCTTTTTTTTTTTTTTTTTAAGGAGCCAACGCAATGGCTAGTACTTATTGGAAATTTTGGATTCTTAAACTCCCTCAGAAATAGTTTAAAGCAAAATACTAAGAAGGTTACTGCTCATTATTCTAGTTGGGAGTCAAATCTGATTTCAGGTAATTTTACCTTACAGCCTCAAGCATCAGTCAATTCAGCAGGAACAATCTGTGAAGTTTCAAAGTAGGACCTAGCACTGGCTTTTCTTATACAAGGAAGTAATAATGTTTTAGCTTTCTTATTCCTTGGTGGAAAAATTGAATCTTCCAAATTCTTGCGTTTTTTTTGTTTTTTGTTTATTTGTTTGGTCTTAGGGCCACACCGGGTGGTGCTCATGGGTTACTCCTGGTTCTGTACTCGGAAATAGCTCTTGGCAGGCACAGGGGACCATATGGGATACTGGGATAAGGAATCACCGTCGGTCCTGGGTTGGCTGCTTGCAAGGCAAATGCCCTACCGCTGTGCTTTCCCTCCAGCCCCTGAATCCTCCAAATTCTTAAATTTTATATTGGATTAAGTAATTTTTAAAACTCTTGGGAAAAATTTGTGCTCATTTTGTGCAGTGTGAGAGGGTTTGGAGAACTTATTGTTTCTAGCCACTTTTCCACTGAGGAAAACATGCGATGTTGTCAGAGATCAGTGAATTTGGGTTATTTGGGGGTGAGTGGTATATACCACTTGGCCTGGGCTATGCTTCCTTTGTGCTTTTTAAAAGCACAGGCTAAGAATAAACTTACAGGTGAAAGACTTTGGAGAATGTTCTACTTCCTCACAGAGGCATGGAGGTTTTCAAACCATGTTGAGGATGGAGTGAAGCTACTCTGCTATCTCTAGGGAGAATTCCTATTAAAATCAACAATTAGCTCTCAGTGTGTATTCTGATACTTGAGACTTAAGTGGGAACTATGCTTGGAACAAGTCATTTTGCTCTTTGTGGTCGTTGACTGTATACTCTTGTTTTCTTTCGAATGTGTGTGGCTTTCCTGAAACTTCTCTATAGGAACCTCAAACCCCCCTCTCCCAACCCTTACACAAACACCACTTGGAGCCTCATAAAACGGAGCCAGAAGCTACCCGAAAATAAGCTTTATTGCAAGAAAAGTGTCGTATTTGATACATAGACCTACAAAACAGAACAATCAAATCCTATAAGTTTTTCCTCAAAAACACTTGATTACAAATTTACATGGTTTAATCTCCCCTTTTTAATAGTTACTAAAATAAAACAAGACAAAACCTCTCAAATTGGATAATAGTTGATTACTAATCTTTGGTCAACACAGGTGTTGAGAGGTACAGCCTGGAGCCTGCGTGCACTTCGGCCATTTCACATGGGTAGTTTGGTCCCTGGTCCAGGGAAAGGTTCTTGGGTTGGATTGAGAAGAACGCAGAGATTTTTTTTATTAGCACATCCTTGGCATGAGAGCTTTTTTTTTTTTAAGAAAAAAATGACTTAGGCAAACTAAACATTAATTCATTGTACAAACATCTTTCATACACAATAGGCTATGATAAAATGAGGCATATGGTGTATAACTACAGTATTAATGAAATTTCTAACAAAAATGCATTAAAAACAACAACATATATTCCTTGGCTGTACTGCATTATTTGTTTGCACATATGGCAATCCTGAATAGCTTTAACATAATAAATGCACCATTAATTGAGGACAGCACCAAACGGGACAGAACAGCAGAGGTTCCCTGTACGGGAAAGGCCGTTCTTCAGCTGCCAACGGTACCCCAGGTCTGCAGCACACCCAGGGTAAGAATGAGGTGTTGGGGGTAGCACATGTGGTTCCTTGAGGTTATGAGAAGGAAATACAGTACTGTTTGGCCTGCAACGCTACTGGTCTCACAAGCAGTCAAGGTATTTTGCTACAGTGATTGTTTCATCTTCCATGGCCTGGTCTGTCTGGTGGTGTGTAGAGCCTCATCACAAATTGTTTTGGCTCTGATCTCCCTCCGACAGGATCTCTCAGTAGCCTCATCCTTGGAGCTATTGGTGACTTTTGTACTCAAGAGAGGCTTTTCTTAAAACAATCGGATGGGTACCAGTTGAATGACTGGCAGGAAAACCAAAAGAACATCTCTTGAATCTACTGAATTTTTTTTAAAAGCACCTCTATAAGAAATAGCTCAAATTTATAAATCTAAATAAAAACAAGTGAGTTTCCCTTTTCGTTTACATAGTTTGTTCATTTATCCATATATTACTGCATTCAAAATAAATAAACATCTATATTTTTTTAATTAGCAACTATAGCAAAATACCCAAAGTGTGACAGACTGCTAACAGGGGGGAACAAAGCTCACATTTTTTTTTTGTGCATTTAGTGCCATATGCTGATCTCTTGAACATATACGTTTTTAAAAAATATATTTTAAAGTGAAGTGATATAAAAATTACAGTAACCATGGTTGCCTTTGTACTCGAATAAATCATAGGCCTCACCAGAATTGAGGTTATCCCTCCCTGTGAGAATCAAAGTTCGGAAATCTGAGACATGGAGGAAAGAACAAAAGTCATCTTATTCTTTTTCAAAGTCAAGTTCGCCAAGGCTTCTTTTTGAAGATTGGCTGTGCAGGGACTCGAACCTGGGACCAAGGCTGAGGGGCTAGTACAGCTGAATCTGCAGCCTCATTCTAAGAGCCTCGCCGAGCTCCCCTAGGAGGTAGTCATCCTCATTGCTGTTTTGAAGTTTCTTGAGCTCCTTCTTCTTATAGAGAGGGATGCTCGTGATTTCCAGTGTGTAGGTGCCAGGCACTAGCTTCCTCTTGGCTGTGTGCAGGTAGCTGAGTCCATGCCGCTGGTGAATTCGGAAAACGCCATCTTCATTCCCTTGGGAAATGATATAGCGAATGTGGTTGTTGAGGGGCTCAATGGCGGGCATGAGTTTCAGGATGTGCTCCTTAGAGCCAAAATCAGAAAGGTTGAACTTCATCTTCATGGGGCTGTCCATGTCCACGCTCTCCAGGCTCACCTCTTCATCCTGGAGAAAGAATAGGAAAACAGATGGGATGAGCTCCAAAAATCAAGTTGGGGATCCCCATTCTGTACTTTTTCCCTCCAGAGGTGCTCCTGGAGAGGCAACAGGATTTCTCATTTGCTAGGAGAAAGGGCAATGAAGGGAGAGTGTGCTTTCCCTTTTCACAACTGACTTTATTGGGTCTTGATGAGGTCATTCAAGCTAACTCTGTGAGGGATGTGGAGATGGCCTTTTAGACTGGAGGCATACTTTACATGCAGGAGGTTTGGGTACAATTCCTGGCTTCACAAGGTTCTAGAAACAGTGCTGGAGTGCTCTATTTCCTAGGAAATAGAGCAGGAATAGCTCATAAGCGTCTCCGGATGTGACCCAAAAGAACACCCACAAAACTTACAAAATAAGCCTAAAGAGAATATTCCTTATTTTGGGTGTTTCTGATGAGTGCATGATATATCATCCTTATATTATATGTCTTGAATACAGGCAAGGAAGGAGGGTGGTGTAGGGCATCGATGGTGAGAACATTGCACTAGTGAAGGGGACGGTGTTTTTTTTTTGGTTTTTGGGTCACACCCAGTGACACTCAGGGGTTACTCCTGGCTATGCGCTCAGAAGTTGCTCCTGGCAGGCTCCGTCCTAGGCAAGGCAGCAGGCGCCTTACCTCCTGCGCCACCTCCCGGCTCCCGGTGTTTTTTTTTTAATATAACTAAAACCCAACTATAAAAATGCTTGTAATCATGGTGCTTAAATAAATATAGTTATAAAAATAATAAAAAAAAGAATGCTATTGCAGTTAAGACAGGCAAGTGGGAAGACTTCGCTTGGGCATCTGCTTACTAAGAATTGGGTCATGGTAGCTTGAAAGTGTGCACAGGCATTCAGACAGAAGCATGTTGAGTGCACTGTGGGACAGTGAGCCTGGAATGAAAACCTCAACTCTCACATTTAAGCATCTGTGGGTACCTTGGTCTATCCAAAGCAAACACTGGGCGATTGCTGTTATAAAACAGAACCAGAGACTAGTGAGGTTTCTTTTTGGCTAGTGAAGTTTCAATTTATTACAGGAAAGTTTCTGATGCCCAGGAAACCAAAGCAAGTTGCTTGATTTCACATAGCAAGTAAGTTGCTGAGTAGGATTTTTGGTGTTGGAACATTTCTAGACAGCAGATGTGATCTGATGACACAAACTGAATGTGATGATGGTCATACCAGGCCTTGTCATAGGTATTCTCCTTTCGATCTCTGCAGAGGTAAATATTTTTGTTCTTATTTTACAGGCACAGAAACAAGTAGAAAGGGGACACATCCATGTAACACATCCGTGTAACATGGAAGTAATCTAGGAAGACCATGGAACATGGTCCATTCAGAGAAAGCTGCATCCCACACTGAACCATAGTGTTCACTGCCCAGGCTGCGAAGAAATGCCAGGGGTGGCCTGAAGTTTTGTTGATTCATATAAGTGACATAAATACCAGACTGAGTTAGCATCCTACTGAAGATTAAGATCGGCTAGTATACTCTATATTGGACAAACTCAAACTTACTTTGTTTTGGGACCGAGTATATATCTCAGTGGTGAAACACAACCTTGTGTATGTGAGACTCTGGGTATAACTCCTTTTACCACACAGACAAAAAAAAACTTGTGTTTGAAAATGATTTCAAAATAATCATTGCCCTGATAAACGTTTCTGAGATTCAAAGTTAGAAAGTAATTAAAATACTCAATCCTAAACATCTGTTCATCTAGACCTTGGGTTCTGTGGGAATAATTTTAATGTACTTGTTTTTTTTTTTTACCATATCTGTAAACATTAATTTAAGCTAGTTTTTGATTCACAGAAGCTGAAAACTATACAAAGGTTCACTATTTGGCACCTGAGATTCTATGAGAATAAAACTATTTAAAGAACAGGTGATTACTTACAGCAGAGGGCTTGGAGGACTGGACATCTCTCTTTTGCCTGTTGTCTTTCTTAGGGTAGCCATTGATCTTGCACTCATAGCATACTTCTGGGGACAGAGCATTTTCGTCATCGACTTCTGAGTCCAGCGTCGGCAGGTATTGCCCTTTGTTAAATCCCATGCCTGAGACACAGTGGCTATTTGTAATGAGAAGGCAAGGTGTTGTTAGATGGTGTCACTGATTGTGACTATGGTTTTCCATAACAGGCTTTTCAGAAATATGAAACCAATAATGCCAACTTGAAGCTCATTAATATTAAATGAAAGGTTAACTATTTTTTTCTAAGTATAAAATAAGATTTTCCATGACTGTGAATAGCAAAGTTCTTTTGAGTGAACCCCAGACAAGCCTCATTCTCAGTGCTAGTGGAGTTGACTGAAGAAGTTTGTAAAAGAAAAGCAAAAATGTCCAGAGAGATGGTCACAGAAATTCAATGGTCCCAATATCTGGAAGTCTGAGCTTGCTGCTCACAAAAAGGCTCTCTGCTTTTATAACTAATATTTCTGAAGACTTATCATGGCTCATAACATTCTGCTGCTTACTTTAAGTAGCCCTGATCTAGACAAGTCTTTTGTTTTTAGTGTTACCCCATGTTGAATATGTATCCCCCCACAAACATGTGCTGCATTCAGGTACTGTCTGCCCTGTTGGTAGGATCTAGAAGGCAGCAAATAGCAATTGGGTCTGAGCCTCTGACCTCAACTGGAGGGATCCAAATACATTTTGGGTATATGGTACCAAACCATCTACACTTGGAGTGTAGTTGTAAAGCAAGATGAGCAAGAAAGACAGATTCTTCCTGAGAACTACTGCTCATACCTGCCAAAATTCATAAAGCACCCAGGAGGCAGTTTTTGCCATTTGTACCTCACACTCCATATGTCTATGCTAGCAAGTGAGCTTCATTTTTTATATAGGCCATTCGTAGAGATGCCAACAATGGTGGGGGTGCCAAGAAGTGAAGTCAAGGCCTTCAACTGGCTAAACATGTGCTGTAGCCTTGAACGATCCCCCTAGCAGTTTGAGCTGCAGTTTTAATATTTGCTTCTTGGTGGCTTTGAGGCTGTGATGGAGCCAACTCAGGCTATTGAGGGCATTTGTCCAAATTCAGGTCTTTGGATCACCTATCAGTGTCTAAAGTCAGTGTCTGCTGAGTGTCCCTTCCTTCCCCCATGTCCTAAGTGCTCTCATCTATGCTCGGGTTTGTTAACACAGGGTTTTTTCCTGGTACCAGGGGCCTGTCAGGGAAGGAAAGGCTGTGCTGCCAGTAGGGAGGTGGGAATCTTACCCCTGCCCTACTCTGTAGTAGCCAGGAGGGCAGCCACAGAGGTAGCCCCCTTCTGTGTTGGAGCAGCCATAATTGCACGGATTCTTGGAGGAAGAGCACTCGTTCACGTCGTGGCAGGCACTGGAGAACTGGTCAAAGGAAAAGCCTGAGGGACAGGCGCACTTGTAGCTGCCCAGGGTATTGTAGCAGGAGGCAGAGCCGCAGGCACTGGGGTTGGAGCACTCGTTCTCATCTGCCAGCACAAGGAAAATAACAGTACTATAAACCACAAAACCTCAATCTATAGAATAAATAAAGCAAAACAAAACAAAGCCGTAAAGGGGGCCCTGGTGTGATGAGGAGACAATCTCAAAGCACCTATGTTTTCATGGGAAAATAACTCGAGTCATCTTTTTAAAATGTTTACTCTTGATGGCTGACTTGCAAAGCCTATGAATAAAATGTAACCCCCCCAAATCTCCCCAAATTATAGCTTCTGAACAAATCCAGCCCTCGTTATTCTTTTACATTCTGTTTATTCTGTGTTTCTGAATTCACTAACACCCCCTCAGGACTGAATATTGCTGTCTACCTGATGAATAACTCCTCTATTCTCTTAGCAGAGGGCTACTTCAAAATATCTATTCCTCAGACACCATTCTCAGAGATAAAAAGATTTCTAGTTGTCGGTGGAGGGAGAAATGAAGTGTGGGATTTCTTTTTTGGAGTGATACACAGAACCTGGAGTTAATGAGAACAGATTAACATCTACTGAAGCCGTTACATTAGAAAGGTCAATTTTGTGCGATATAATTATATCTCAGTTGAAAAAGGCACCTTACTCTCTATCAGTATTCAAATCTATTCTCCCAGCATTTCTCAAGGCTTACAGTGATTTTTCTGAATACAAACAATTGAAATAAGCATTGCTGAGTTGGATCTGCTGATCCGACAACCTCAGCGCTCCTTACCAAGAACCCACAGTTTGCAGACGGTGCCCTCTGTGGTGGCTGAGAATTGGCGACTACTTCACGACTATCATTGACCTGTAGGTTCCTGAGCTCAGAGTCACACACTCAGTGCTGAATTATATATGTGACTAACGTAATTTCAAAACTGAACTGTGTCTTTAGCTGTGGAGATTATAACTTGCTGTTCAATGTTTGCTCTATGGCAAGGACTCAGTCTTTATCATAATCCAAATGTCACCCTGAGCACAAACCACATCGGCTGCCATGGAACTTAATCAAATGGTTATGAGCCTGTACATTTCCCAGGCAGGTGCCAGGGCTGGCTGTAGCCCCAAACCCTGGGTGAACACACCTGGGACAGGTCCACTGGAGGGAAATGTGAGCTTGTAGAAGGCTTCAGACTGGCATGCAGATAGCTCAGAGAAGAGGCCTCTCAGACAGGAAATTAAACCTCATGAACTAGGGAACTGAAGTTACTAAAAGGGCAGAGATGCTTTAACACATGTCTGAACCATAATTATAGCTTCAGAATTAAACCAAAGTCTCAAATTAGAAATCTGAATGTGATATGAAATTATTATTAGTTAGACACATTTTTTTGGGGGGGTTTACACCCGGCAGCACTCAGGGGTAACTCTTGGCAGGCCTGGGAGACCATATGGGTTGCCGTATTAGAACCATCATCCTTCTGCATGCAAGGCAAATGCCTTGCCTCCATGCTATCTCTCCAGCCCAGACACAAATCATACAACAACAATCATATTTGTAATCACGGTGTTTAAATAAAGATTAGAAAAACCCCACCAAATTTCTTAGTCTTCATCTCACAGAGTAAGGTGTCTATAAATCTTCAGGTTTTATTTTTACAAAAATAAACTTTGTTCAGCAATTTTTCCTTATCTTTTGGGAGGGAATTTATGCTCCAAAGTTTATCTGTCTCTATAATTAAATCTTACATTCACATACAGACTTTCTCTCCTAAGAAATAATGTAACTTAGATTATAGTTGAACAAAATGATGCTGCTATGAACATAGTATTGGATGAAGTGTTAAGTAGAGAAATTAGCAGGCAAAAACCAACTGAATAAATTGCTTTTAAACACTCCACTCATAAGAAAATCTTAAACTATTAGTTTGGAAGCATCATAGTATATTTCATATTTAAATGCTATAAATATAAGCATTTATAACTTTATAGATTCAGATACTCTCACTTTTATGACTGATACATAATTTGATTTATTTATTTAGTTTTTATTTTTAGGATACTCTAAAAATAGGTTGTTTCTTGAGATATAATCTGGGCTGACTCAATCCTCAGTTGGTCTATTTTAGGTATTTTGAAAGATTATAGGAGTTACTAATAATCAATAGATGAATAATTTTTTCACAAACTTTAATAATACTTATTTCCAATTCAGACTAACTATATTACAGGCAACTACTTGAGAATGTTACCTACATCTGTGCAAACTATGTACTAACATATTAAAATTTTTCTATTTAACTGGCTTGGAATTTTTTTGTGTTTTGTTTTTGGGCAATTCTTAGCAGTTCTTAGGGATTTACTACTGGTTCTAATTTAAGGATCATTCCTAGTAGGGTTTGCAAGACTTTATGGGGTGCTAGGGATTTAACAAGGGAAGATTTAACCATGGCAAGCCAAATGTAGGGCCGGCACTTTACCTCTTCAGTTCATTTATTTATTTTTTGGTTTGTAATTTCCTTAGGCATTCATTTGAATTTTTACGTTTAGTAGTAATTCTTACAGAGTCATCATTTTTCTTTAATTGGTACCAGTATAACATTGCAGGTTTATGATTCAATATTTCTTATTAGATACATTTACTCTGTTTTGACCATTGCACTAGCTGAGTAGGATCAATGAGTTTGCCACATTTTATTCCCTTAATTTCTTGTCATTACTGGCCTGTGCAATGCCATCCTCATAATCCCCTCACTGCCCCAGGGTGTGTACATTAGTAGTGGGGCACTTGAGGCCCAAGATCAGTGACCTTCCTTTGAAATTTATATTGATTTTTCCTCTCAATTTCACCAAATTGTCACTCAGAAATTTCAACTGAGAGGACTACAAAGGCTAAAACAAAATTAATTTGTCTGGTGGATTAACCACAGTAAAACATTTGAAATACATGATTCCAACTACTACTGAGAAGCAAAGAGTCTTTGGGACTCTGGCTTCTTTTCCTACTCAGCAGTAGCAGAAACAAATGCCAGACTTGTTGGATGGCATGTTTAGGAAGCACATTTGCAAGAAGCACATTTGCAAGAAGCAAGAAAAGAGGCAGGTGCTATCACATAGTCAGCTGGCCACTCAAGCAGAGAAGACTGTTTTTCTTGGGGATCTCTCTTTAAGGGAGACTTTCTATGATGCTCTTCAATGCAAGAATGGATCTGAATGCCTATGTACTGTAATTTGCAAACATCTGTCTGAAGCTAGGAACAGAATTGGCAATAATCAGGCCCCACTTCTACCTGACAGTATTTCACCTCCTTCATGACAGCTCTAAAAAGGAGGAATACAGAACAACTCTCATTGCACTGATTGAAATAATTATCATTTTATATGAGGTGGAATGGATGTATTCCTTCAACTCCAAATTTAAAGACGCTAAATTATTGAAAGAAGGGTAGTGATATTTATCAAATGAAGATGATTTTCTTGCATTGTCAGAAGCTTAAAATTAAATTGAGCATAAAATTTAAAATATGGAAGTGCTAGTTATCTCATTAAGGAATTACAAGAATATTTCTATTAGGAGCATTTCCAAATGTACACAAATGCAGAGGCTAGTGTGAAGAGCTTCCTGTACTCATTTAAGACTCTGGTTTTTATCTTCCAGGCTTCAGAGGCTCCAATGAGACCCCTTCCCTACCCCTTGATTATTGATTCACATGACTTAAAGACCTTATAAGGTAATTGTGTATATGAAAATATTTTCATAAGATTGTTCTTTGCCTGTTGTCCCACCTTCACATTCCAAGTGGGGTTACGGTTGAGAGCTGAATAAATAGTTGGGGTTCGAGGTGTTCAGGGTCTTTTGGAGAGTTTGCTGGCTGGCTCCAGGTATTCTTTGGAGCTAGCAGCAGGCTGACAAAGGACTCTTTTCACCCAACCTTTTACCCCCTTAACCTTCCTGTCTGTGTGGATTATTTGCTGCGGATAAATATACCAATATCTCCGCCAAAAGGGAATAAGGGTATAGGAATCAATTTCTCATTCTGGGAGCTCTCTGAGAATACACAAATAACCAACAAAGGAGTAAACGGGACCCCACAGGTGGGGGCAACAATAATAAGCAAAATAGACACCGGAAGGGACTGTCACTCACCAACACACTGATTCCACTGGTAATGTTGCACATAGCCCTGTGGGCAGCCGCATCTGTAGCCTCCCAGGATGTTCTGGCAGCCGTGCTGGCACCTATGATTTCCATCGCATTCATCCACATCTGCAGAGACAATCCTAGCATGAACTTTTTGGCTCTGACCCTCTGCTGGACTTACAATACTCTCAACACACCTGGAGTTACTATTATCAGGGGAGCACACAGATGAACAAGACCCAATGAAGGACTGTGATTTGTCTACGACATGCTAAAGGGCTAGTGCAAAGGATGGCTCTGAAGTAGAAGCATCCGTTTGCACCCTGCAGTTCCCTGCAGTTCTCCACCAGACTAGGCTATGTCTGTACTCCAAAGAGTATCTTAATTTCTGAAAATCAACCATAGCAACCATGGCACTATGCATTTTGAATGGATTAACTGCATATGGTGCAACTTATTTGGTGGATCATATAAATATATTTGCAATACTTAGTAGATTCAAAGTGATTGACTTTACATCCTTACTCTCAAGAGGTACAAATAATACAGTTATACCTAAAAATGTTATTTTATATGCAAAATTGTTTCACTGTTAAATATTACATAGATGCCATTTTAAGTGTTTGATGTGTTATTTTTAGACACGATATGGTATTACACATATGGAATACTTTCTTTGTTCGTACATGCATACTCTTTTGGAATGACAACTGAGGCTTTGAAGAATTTCCCATAAAGAGAAATAAAATTGGCATGTCTGCTGTGTGTGCAATAAATGTATATGGATAACTAATAAATGGTATTTTATGTGGATGGTCACAAGCTGGACTCACACGTGGCTAGCAGCTGTAATTCAGAATACTTTGAAAGTCTTAATGACTTCAAATCTGAAATGCTAAACCAGAAAATTTAAAAATGACAATATTCTTGACTGAAAACAAGATACATATAAAGTTGCATAATTCTTCTAAAGAGTATATTAAATACGTTGAATTTATTTTTAGAATTCAAGATCATATACTTTCTAGAAGACTAAAAATCAGTAATAATATACATAATTCATAAAAATGGAAAGGAGTTAGAGTCTTAAATTCTGCCTGGGGGGGGGGTTGTAGGATTTACTAAAGCTAATTCATTGGTTCTTGCTGGAGGAGTGCAATGGAAGTACTGAAGAGCCACAGAATACATTACTGGCCACGAACACATTCTTATTTATTGGTCAGAAACACATTTGATTGCCACGTAAGTGCTCCTGTGAACTTTGTAGGAAATAGATATTGCAGGAGAGATTTTACAGAAAATTCCCATCATAATGAAAGCATGAGACAGGAGTTCTCAGATCATATGAAATGGGATGCTTCCATTTATCCCAGTATATACACTGTACATTTATCTTATTCTCTATGATTGTTTCTGTTTTTTTACACTTCACTTTATACACTTAGGGAGCCTCGTGTGTTTTTATGCTATTCTTGTACATTACAGTGACATATTAAGCAGAATTCTCCAGTTCCAATTCTTTTCAAATCAATGGTTATGTAAACAGCTCCATTGTTCTAAAAGTCAATTTGTAATTCACAAAATTTTTGCTTCAACAGATTGACATTTTTCTGGAACCAAATCTTAAATAATCTTTTGAGAGATGGTCATAATTTCTTACAAATTACAACAAAGCTAAAAGAAGAGTTTGTGGGGCCAGGGAGGTAGCTTATTGGACAGGAGTATGTGTCTTGCATGAATTGCAAACTGAGTTTGAACCCC
>PVKC010030392.1:0-14839 GCA_004027635.1 Crocidura indochinensis | reverse complement strand
AAAAAAAATGCAAAGAAATAAAAGGTAGCACTAAAATGACTATGAAAAGAAAATTATTTTGAATCAGAGAGGTAAAACTGGAAGTGAGATTGCAGATATTTTTCAGTGGTATCTCTCACTTCGCATGACACAAATGTTCTGCAGTTCTGCACTTGTCTGTAAAAGTGCCTGAGGGTTAATTTGGGACCACATATTAATTTTAGGGACAAAGGTACAGTCCCAAATAAAGATTCTTTGAATGATGGATTATTAGTAAAGAAAATCAATGAAGTTAATATTAACATAATATAGGGAAAAGATGAGTCAAGTAATGTAGGGAGCATTGGCTTTTTCTACAAGATAAAAATTAGAATAGAGAGGCCAGAGTGATAGTACAGAATGTAAGGCATTTGCCTTGCATGCAGCCAACCTGAGTTCTATCCTGGCATCCCATATGGTCTCCAAGCACCACTTGCTGACTCCTGAGCACATCTGGCATTGTCCCCACCACTTTAAAAAAAGCCAAAAATTACAATAGAGTAAAATTAGACAATAACACTGGACATAAAGTTAAATCCAGAAGAATTCCCAATCTCCCTCCCAAACTCCAGATTAGCAGGTATCCTGCTAAATTTGTTAAAAACTCACAATATCAATATCCAGAAAGATGGAAGAAACTTAGAAGAGTTAAGTTAGGGTCTCAAAACTGACTAAGTTTTGAATAATTATAGCTAAATGTGATTATGCAAGAAGAGAAACAAGATAACAAAACAGAAATCAGGATAAAAATGTTCATTTGAGCATAGATGGAATGAAAAATATGCAACCCTGCTATCTTGGGCAATCATAGCCCTTTCAATATTAATAGTTGGAGAAATTAGAGAGGAATGAACCTGATATCATGTCCCAATGTGGAAACAACTTAAATGTTTGTTCAGACAGACACACTGGTATATGTTCACCCAATGACAGAGCACAACATCATGAAAATGGACATGTAGATTGGACAGTAGAGAACCACACTTCCGGTGGCTCAATATTGAATAAAGAAGTCAGATATGAATGATTACATATTTAATTATTTTATGTTGGCTCATTCTTATAAAATAGGAGCAAGATATACAATAAAATTTAAGGTGAAAGTAACAATCTGATTGTCATAATACTTAGAAGTATGAACCATTTGAGCAAGGCGAAAGCATTGTAGCTGACAGAAAGCAGACGAGTTTCTCTGGCCCTGATGTTTTACTTCTTGATTTAATTCATGGTTACATTGTCCCTTTATAATAACTAAGGTGTATATTTTAATGCCACCACTTTTCAGAATTTAAGATTTTACCTTAAAAATCTACTTGAGTTGGAGTGTTTAAATGTAAAAGTAAAAGAAGTATTCCAAATGAAGAAAAGTGCTTTATTTATTTTTAATATCTTTATTTAAACACCTTGATTACAAATATGATTGTAGTTTGGTTTCAGTCATGTAAAGAACACCCCCCTTCACTAGTGCAACATTCCCATCACCAATGTCCCAAATCTCCCTCCTCCCCACCCCACCCTCACCTGCACTCTAGACAGGCTTTTTACTTCCCTCATTCATTCACATTGTTATGATAGTTCTCAATGTAGTTATTTCTCTAACTGCACTCAACACTATTTGAGGTGAGCTTCATGTAGTGAGTTGGACCTTCCAGTTCTCTCTTTTGTCTCTGAAAATTGTTGCAAGAATGTCATTTATTTTTCTTAAAACCCATAGATGAGTGAGACTATTCTGTGTGTCTCTCTCTCCCTCTGGCTTATTTCACTCAGCATAATAGATTCCATGTACTTCATGGAAAATTTCATTACTTCATCTCTCCTGATGGCTGCATAATATTCCATTGTGTATATGTATCACAGTTTCTTTAGCCATTCATCTGTTGAAGGGCATCTTGGTTGTTTCCAGAGTCTGGCTATGATAAATAGCACTGCAATGAATATAGGTGTGAGGAAGGGATTTTGTATTGTTTTTTTGTGTTCCTAGGGTATATCCCTAGGATTGGTATACTGGATCATATGGGAGGTCAATTTCCAAGGAAAGTATTTTGAATGTATGCATATCCCCAAGACAGGGAAGATTTCTTAAATACAAAATACACAACAATAAAAGTATATATACAAGTATCAGTAAGAGAATGCCAAAAACTGAGTCAAAAATAAAGTAGAAACTAGGAAAAAAAGTATTTCTCCAGCATTTAAGCAAGAAAGGGTAAGGATACATAAAATATAGAGAATTTATATGCATTCATATAGAGAAAGATAACAATCTTTCTATTAATCAGAGATACAAATAAAAGCTATGATGAGGTACAGTTTCATCTCATAAAATTGGCAAAAATTACATTGAGTGATAAAACTGACGCTGGAAAATAGAATCTATTATATTGCTAAAAGCAGTGAAAATGTGTACAAGCTCTTTAGTTAGCAATTTAGGAGTATGTAGTGAAACAGAAAATTTACATTTCCAAAGACCCAGGTAATCTACCTCTGCAGCAGGGCCAAGCAAAATGCTAAGATATAGGCATAAGAACATATAAGAAAGATAGTTTTCCTGTAGTAACTCAAAAAAGGTTCACCCCAAGGAAGATAGATCAGTGAATCACAGAACTTTCAAACAGTGAAATGCCTCCTATGGCAGTTAAAATGGAAGTATTGGGTCTATAAGGATAAGCTTCAAAACTTCATACTGAGAGATGGGAACCCATAAATTATAAAAGAACACATGACACATTGTACACATAACACCAGTTCTGCAGACCTAGGTAATAAAAGCAGAAACACACAAGAGAAGAACCTGTCAACTTCCAAAGGCTAGAAAGACTGAGGGGGCTGGAACCCTACAGGCAGGAGGATATAGTGAGGTCCTGGCTTTTTGTCTCAAAAATAAAGAAAAGCGGAATCAAACGTAGCCAATTCCTTTAACTCTGTCTGTTGTATAGGAGGGTGTATAGTTGCATCATTTCCCATCATCTTTGGTATATTTTAACTTCTTCAGCATTTATAAATATCCATAAAAATGTACTAAAAACAAAAGAGACAAAAGCAAAGCAGCACGCCTTTGCAAAGCAGTGTCAAGACTTCACTATCACCTTGCAATGGCTTCCTGTTCTTCACCATCCTTGGCTTGCACCAGGCAGGGCTCAAAAACAGAGGCTGCAAGGTGATCAGTGGCCTGTATGTACCCACCCTAGGTCTTTGCAGAAGTGCAGTGCCACCATATAAAGTGCATTTATGAATATCCACCTACTCTTCACAGCCCACTTCAACCTGTCTGTTCCTGCTCTGGTTTGGTCTGGATGTAGCCGTGCTGAGCCTTCACCCACCCTCTGCCACTCTGATCCCACTTAGCACATCCTCCAAAATGACTCAAATTTTATTGTTGCTGTTGCTGTGTCTGTCTCCCCCACAGCCTGGGAGTCCCATACACTCAGTGACTCATACCTAGATGCAGCAACAAACATAGACTGAATTGAGAGCACTCCCGCTGCGAGATGATGGTAGCTTTGGCAGATTGGGGGTGAGGTGGGGGCTGATGTTGGGGCCCTGGAAAAGATGCCTTGTCTGGGCCCTCCAGAGGGTTATGGTGACTCAGTAGGAGGTAACTCAGAGTATAGTTTGTGCCCTTCAATCCCATGGCCACCCCAACATCACATGGAAGGGTTCAAGCCCTAACCCCAAGGCTGTTCACCTTTAGGAACTCTTGAGCAGAGACTCAGGGACTGTACACACACAAACCTAGTCCTTGCATCAAGTTGCAAAAATGCCGCTTTTCTCCTTGTTTTCCAAGCTTTCTGCAATATGGCTTTATTGTCCTAATAAAAACTTTAAAAACTATAAAAAAGCTATTTCATCTAAGGATGGCAAGTATTTGAATGTTTCAAAAGATTAAATTCCCCATTCTGCAAGTGGTCTCATTGACTTGAGAACAATGGATTTCTTGCTCAAGAAATCCATAATTGGAAAAGAGAATTGGAATATATTGACCACTAGAATAAATAATACCTAAGGAATATAGGCAATAGTGTCTGGGAGGGGCAAAGCTTAAGTGCTATTCCTGTAGGAAATCTTATAGAGAGGAGTTTAAAAACAAGCAAACATACAAACAAACATGGATTTCAGGTTTTCAAGTTCAGGGTAGAGGCTGGGGTTCTCACTGCGCCCCAGGTAGGGAAGAGCCAGACACATTTTGGAAACACAAAGAGAGAACAGGAGCAAATAGGTGCACTTCAATACTTTCTTTGGAAGATGGGCTATAAGATGAGTGAATGTAGCCTGTAAATCAGACATGAGGGGCTGCAAATGGAATGGGATCTGGGGAGGTTGGGAAGCTGACCCCATATCCTGATAGGGAGAAGGTACTTCTTAATGCAGAGGGATTTAGAGACTATATGAGGACAAGTTATTTTAGGCAGGTCTGTCAATTCAGGGTGGGAAGCAGATAGGGGAGAGAGATACTCCAGGCCATTCGACTGAATCCCCAATCCCATCATAACCAGTCACCTATGTCACCACTTTCCAGAAACCCAGTACTCATGCAAGCAAAACTCTACCTCCAGAAATGCAGTTTCTCTTTTTCCTTGGGTCCAAGTCTATGAACATTCAGTGTCTCCCCTCCATGGAATAAAACCTTCATTCTCTCTAGAAGTAAAGAATTAAGATTGAAATCACCAAACTTTTGACAAGTTTTTCATCCATTTATAGAACCACTAGATAGACAATATCAAAAAAGATATCAAGAAATACTTCAGTGTATATCCTCATTAAGTTGATTATCAATTACATGACTCATATAAATTTTTTTAAAAATATTGCTGGGTCCAGAGCGATAGTACAATGGCATAGGTTTCTCACTTTCCGTAACCCAATTTTGATTCCTGGAATACCACAGCATGCCACATGGTTCCCCCGAGCACCACCAGGAATAATTTTTGAGAACAGAACAAGGAGTAACCTCTGAGGATCACCAAGTGTTGCCTAAACATCAAATATATATTGTTTTGAAGTGAAAATATTACTGAAATAGAATACAAAAGCAGGAAATGAGCAGAAGATTATTGTTATTTAATACTTAATATATTTACTGATAGCCTCAAACAATATTAACCAATATTAGTTGTTCAGAAGTATCCTTTTGGGACATTGTCCTTAGAGTTGTCTCCCAAAATTTGATATCTCCTCCCAGCCTACACACAATATATATCCTCTACCAAAGTTTATACCATGGACTAAGTTTATACAATGGACTAAATCAACTTTAGTCAAGCTACTTTTTCTTTTTTTTTCTTTTTTTTTTGGTTTTTTGGTTACTCCTAGCAGCGCTCAGGGGTTACTCCTGGCTCTGTGTTCAGAAATCACTCCTAGCAGGCTCAGGGAACCATATGAGATGCCAGGGATCTAATCTGAATTCACGACACACTCTCTACCGCTGTGCTATCTCTCTGGCCCCTTGCTGGGAGATACTAAGTGGCCTCTGGCTGCCACAGAAGTTCTAAAACAGGGGTCTCAAACTCAATTTAGCTGGGGACCGCAGGAGGCAAAGTCGGGGTGAGGCAGGGCCGCATCAGGGATTTCTCAATTTACCTGGGGGTTGCAGGAGGCAAAGTTGGGGTGAGGCAGGGCCACATAAGGTATTTCACACACAAAAGGGGGGGGCAGTGGGCAGGAGCAGCGGAAATGAGGTCTGCGCTAGGCGCAAAGTATTCGCGATTATTCACTTACCAAATATTCGCAATAAAAAAATCGCATTAGTAAGAAAAATAATCGCAAAAAATCGCATTAAACATTTGTATACCTCGAACGGAACTGCTCGGGGTATGTGAATGTTTAATGCGATTTTTTCTTACTAATGCGATTTTTATTGCGATTATTCGCTTACCGAATAATCGCAATAAAAATCGCATTAGTAAGAAAAATTATTCGGTAAGCGAATAATCGCAAATACCGCGATATTTGAAGACCGGCTGTGGGCCACAAAATGTTGTATGGAGGACCTCAAATGGCCCACGGGCCGCGAGTTTGAGATCTCTGTTCTAAAACCTGAATATAACATAACCTTCAGGGCCCTTCTCCTAGAACTTGGAAAAGCTTGTTCAAACTCTACAGACTTCTTTGCATAGGTCCTTCCCTTTAAAAAGTCCTTCCAAGAGCAAATGAGATGGCTTAGTGATTTCCCACACTCAACCCCAGCACCACCACAAACAGCAGCAGCAACAGTAACAAAATAGGAATTTTAAGTATATATTATTTTCATCACCACTAGAATATTCATCAAATACTTCCATATGCCATGTATTTTCAAAGTAACATATGAATTGCTAAGTATGGCACATACATAGAACAAAAACAAAAGTCACCACTCATCTATGGAGTAACCAGCATGGTAGACCATTCACTGGTTTACATGCTGGAGCTAGAGCAGGGAGTAAAATACATCAAAACTCTTCTGCGAGGGGCTGGAGAAGAAACAATAGTTCAAAAAGAAAAGTGATCAATATAGGTATATAAGTGTATATAGTGTTCCCCAAAATTTATATGTTGAAACCCTCACCTCCAATGGCACTTCCATTGCAATGGGGGAGATAGGGAGTCTCTAGTACATAAAGTGAAATAATATTTTATAGGCTGGAATCTACTTGGGTGTAGTATGACTCACCTTACAAGATTGCTCACCATGGAAATGAAGGGAAAAGTCAACATGAGGACAGGGCAGGAATTCAGGTATCTGGAATTCACGAGACCAGAAACTGAACCCTAACACAACTTGATCTTGACTTAAATTCCAGAATTATGAATAATAAGTTCTTATGTTTAAACCTACAAATCTATAGTGCATAGATAAGTTATATCTATACAGCTTCCACCTTCTAGCTTTCTTCCAGCACCCAGACAAGATGTGGCATCTTCTTCTTTCTCATGATCCTTTGTATAACTAAAGTTTTTACATTGCAACTATTTATTTCCTGTCTTCTCCCATACTTCGTGTGTCTTAATACTCCATATCATGCATGATAAACTACTGAATCCCAGAACTTGGCAGACCTCCCCCACAATACCACCATGCTTGCTGCAGGCAGGCAATAGGGAAAGATTGAGAGGGAGAGGGTACCTTTTTTCCAAGATTCTCTACACAAATAACATGATATATATTGCAGTCTGCTGTTTCTGACCAGATTAAGGGACAATATTTGCTTTGAATTCACCTCACTGGCACTGTTTTCTCTTTGCTCAAGTCTCTTGACAGTTTTCTGGACCTACTCCAGAGCTGCCAATTCCTGTTTAAAGTAAACCAAGCACTCCTACAGAGCCTGCACCCACAGATGCACCTGCTCATCAGCCACCACCTGGGAAGAATCTTTCCTAGCCTTGGAATCCACCAACTTCCATGACCACCCCATGGCCAGCTCCTGTGCTGGGCAAGAAGGGATAGGAACAACAGGAGGATGGCAATGGACTCCACTACTACACTTTGAATCACCCAGAGTGGAGGAGAGATCCTGCTACAAATCCTGGAGAGGCACTTCTGTTCTGGGACAGTGTGAGATAAGAAGGGAACTTTACCTCATAACCTATTTCCCTGGCTCACAATTCCTGCCTCCAGCCAGAATTCTGAAGGTCCTCACCCATGATCTTTAGCTTAGGGTATGTGACTTCTCAGCATTGCTTAACTCTGAACACCAGGTACCTGAGAACACTTGGCCAGTCACGACCACCCTTGAATTCCAAGAAAATCCTTTTGGGGTGACTAAAATTCATCCCAACCTGAGCAGTGACCCCCCCCCATCCTATAAAAAAAGGTTGGCCCGAGAGAGGAGACTGTCACTCTCTGGACACCCTCTTCCCCACCATATGCTTATTGTTATTTCTTGAGTCTACTCACAGAGTTGGGACTCTTCTCATTTCCTTTCTCAAACATTCCTTGAGGAAAAGGGAAGGTAAGTTTATGTATTTTCCAGATTTACCATCATCAAGTTGTAGCCTCTGAGTGGAAATCTATAGCCTTGTCCAGAATCAGCCCCCACTAGGACCATATGTCTGAGCCCAACAGCTTGGTGACCACATGACAATGTAATGGTTGACAGATCCAGAAATGTAACGGACCATGTCAGACCAACCAGAAGCCTTCATCCTTTTGTCCCTTGGAACAAGAGGGACTTTGCCTTTCTGTTGGGAAGACCCAAGATGAGTCATGGGGGAAGCTAGTGACTGTCCCTCTTGGAGCCAGAAAAGCAACTTTCAGGAACAGACAGCAGCAGAAATGAGACAGGGAGAGAAAATAGCTCATCTGCTGAAATAGCAGAGTTGGCACTAATGCCTGTGAGATCTTGTGTGACCCCCTCCTCTGTAGAGCACCCCTCAACCTTGTGAACAAAGGCAGGTCACAGCAAAATCGCAAGGACAGGAGGTGAGAAGGCCCAAAAAGACCATGCCATCAGCAGTCAGGCTTTTAATCACAAATCACAGCTTCTGAATTCCTTGGGGGAGCTCACTGGCTCACTGGCTTGGTGGAGAGTTTGAGGAGAATGACAAGATGCTGTCACCAGAGCATCTCAGTTGTGATGTCTTCTGGTCACTTGCCCTTAAAACTCTTCAGCAACCCCCTGCAGCTCCCATCATTAAGACCTCCAGTAAAGGACTCTGTGCATGCCCCCTGCTCTTTCTCTCTCACGCACCAAGTCTTCACATCCTAGTCCCACTGGGAAACAGACAAGAAAGAGCTCAAATGTGAAGTCCATGCTCTCTTTTAAAAGCCTCCTCATGAAGCTGGGGATATAGTACAGTGGTAGTGTGCTCATCTCACAGATGAGCATCTTGCAGAGTTTAATTACTGGCACCTCTATGATTACCAAGACTGATCCCTGATTGCAGAGCCAATAGTAAACCCAAAGCACTACTGAGTGTGGTCCCAAAACCAAAAGACTAATAAATAAAAGCTGACTCTGTTCCTTAATTAAAACTTGGAGACTTTCTTAGCACCACCAGCTTCAGTCTTCAACAGAAATGAATAATCTTATCAGTTGTTGAGAGTGTTCACTAAGAAATGTAGGAAGAGGGGCAGAGTAATGGCACAGTGGTAGAGTGTTTGCCTTGCACACGGCTGACCCAGGACACACTGCGGTTTGATCCTCTTGGCATCCCATGTGGTCCCCAAGCCAGGAATGATTTCTGAGCACATAGACAATTGTAACCCCTGAGCATCACCGGGTGTGGCCCAAAGTAAAAAAATAAAGAAAGAAATGTGGGAAGAGATGCCACAGCATACATGACAACATAGAATCACTGGCCAGCCATGGTTCAAGGAGTGAGTTGGGAGACCTTAGAATAACCTACATTCTGATTCCATCTGTGCAAGAGAAATCCCAGGCAGAGAAATTTGTAATGCCTACCTGGATGATTCACATATACAGTTAGGGCTAAGGACTAAGGAATATTGAAGTCAACACTGGATGAATCTGGTAGCAAGATTTGAAAGCTCTTATTCCATCAGGCCAAGACCTCCAGACCAATCACAACCCCTGCAAATCTGCCTTTAGGATCCTCCTTTCTGGCATTAACTCTCTTTCCTTTCAGGTCTCTCACATCGTCAGTGCCAAAGAGATCTCTAACCATGTTATATTCATCTGCAACCTCTTAAAATGTGAAAAATCAATTGTCCTCACCAAGTAGTGCACTAGAACATCCACAAAAGGGAAGGATGGCTGTGGGTAGCAAAGAAATAAAAACCCATTGGGAGAATCCTAGAGCTTTTTGAGGTATTATAGGAAGAGACTCCTAAAAAGGCAAAGCTAAAGCATGTTAAGGCTGTAAAAAAGTCCATGTCCAATAACAGTAAATTAATGGAATAGGTTCTACCAGCTCCCTGCAGAGCAATAGATGGCTATTCCCCTGAAGATTTTTATTTCCTTCCTCTGGATTCAAGACTTCATAGGGATTTCTTGAGAGAAGACTTTCCTTGCCTAATTTTAAATGGTTGGCTTCCACATTTTTATAGATGTAGAAATCAAAACAAAGGAAGGACAAGACAATGGTTTTAGGCATCTCAGTGAGATACCACTGATGGGGGAATAATTAAGGATACCTGACTCCCAGTATAGAACTTCCTGATCCAACCTCTGAAATTGGGTAAATGAAGTTGGATCAACTTGCAGAGGAAACCTTCATTCTAATATATGTCTGGTTCTTGTTATTTGGGTTCTGTTGATACCCAGGCCTCTGCTATTGTAGGTGTTTTTCTTTCTGGCAGCACCTTAGGAATGGTAGGAATCCTATGCTACTAGAAGCAGATGCCCAGCTTGGCCACTTGCCCCTTGCTGAATGAGGAGGTGTTCTCAACCCTGCATGATGGATGGAAGATTTCTCCTCAAGGCACAACTTCATTGTCATTTCAGGCTGGGAAGAACAGAAAGAGTTTATTCCTGGGACCACTTGCTCACTGATGCATGGGTGTAGTTTGTCTGCAGGGGCAGTAGTCCAAGTTCAGAGTCTCTCCTGAGCTTTCTGGGACACCACCCAGCAGGGCTGAAAGAAGGGATCTTTATACCCCTTTTACCCATGAGGTATGGAAGTTCAATTCCCCCAATGGTCTGCTGAGGGAAGGCAGTGCCTGTGAGAGCTCACAGGAATGAAAGTCTCTGTGGGGTATTTGCCACTACCAGGCAGGGCCCCTCCTCACAGCCAACAAGATGGGAGTCTTGGTGTTTTGTTTCTGAAGCAGACATAAAAATGGTTGATGAGGAAATGGGGCCACTGTTTTGTTGAAGGGTTTGACTGGGGAGATTGGTTACTGGAGCAAAGTTTGCCTTCTTGATGGAATACATTTTTCCTGGTCCATTGACTCAAGAGAACAAATTTTTAGGGGATTTTTTTTGTATTCACCTTCCTGTGTTTCTGAGCTCCTGCATGCTTCAGCTACAAATCTGGGCTAGAAGAGGCAAGAAGTCAGTCTCCAGCCCTGAACTGTGCTATGTCTCAGGTCATGCTGTGCCCAGCAGGTGAGGCTTCTTTCCATCAAGTCTTATGATGATCCAGCAATCAAAAAAAGGTAAAGTCCATCTAGTCCATCTTCCCATAAGTCACACTCTTGGCATTTAACAGTAAATGTGCATTTTTTTTCTGATGGAATTTTTTTTGTTCTGCTGTGAGGCCAGTTCTTGGGTAAAATTGTTGTGAACAGCTTGTACATGGATGAAAGTTGTGAATATCATAGAAATTAGCACATAGAACTTTCAGAGTCCTCAGCTTTCTCTCATTTACCCCATATCAAAATGGCTTTACTTTTTAATCTTATTATGAAGGCACTACATACGCCCAGGAATATGTACCCCTTTCAGTGGACACACATAGACCTATGACCACTCCTTGCCCCACTCGCAAACACAATCAAGATTTCAAACAGTTTCGACTCTTGTTTTAAGATAAATAAATAAATAAGTCAACAAAAACTTCCTTTGTGAAAGGTTTTTGAAATCCTTCTTGGCTTTTTGTCAAGGATCAGAGTTTCCAGGATTAGGCCACTGCTGCCATAAACTTCAAGTTGAAGTTAGTCTAGTTAGAGAATCAAAACTATTTTACAATCAGAACATGATCAGCTTCAACTGTGAGCCAGTTGTTTCAAATGGGGTGGTTAGTTTTAATATTCTTTATTTTCCTGAAATATCAACACATCCACCCCTGCATGCCTTGAAACAATAGGCCTTTGCTGTTTCCTACCATTCTGTCAATGGCTGAGCATGCCCATCTTGTCCAGTGGTTAGCTGGCAGCATCCTATAAGGAATGATGGTCTCTGATGCTTTTGTTTGCTTTGCAAGGTCATTTATTTGGCAGGTCTGAGGTACTCACCATAGTCTCTCCTTTTATTCTATAGCAGTCAGCTCAGGTGTCTTCTCAGGTTCCAACCAGCAGCCAGACAGCTTGAGTCCCACTTCTTAAATCTTGATTGGCATCACATTCTCTAATGCCCCATCCACCAATGCCCCCACTGACTCCAGTGTCCCTTTGACTCAGTTTAATCCAGATTTAAGCAAATGGATGAAGAGATTATGTTTGATACAACGAAGCAACAGCATCCTACATTGCAGAGGGGCCTTGATAAAAGATCTAAAGGAATTTCCATAGGCATTTTTGCAAACAAATAACCCCTTTGTGCTAGAGTTAAATGGCACAGGCACAGAAGAAAGGAAATCAGGGGGATCTGACAGGTCTTGGTCAGCTGCCTTAGTCCTTCTGCTCGTGTCCCTGAGGAAAATCCTCTATCTAAAGGTGCCCAATAAAACTTAATTTGGGGATCCCTATCTTCCTGACAAATAACTAGAGGTTTCTACCTGTTCTCCATCTCTATTTTCACCTCCTCCTATCATCAATCCAGAGGAAACCTTTCCAACGCAAGCCTTCTCCAATTAAAATTTTAAAACAATAGAAATCTCTTAGATTTTGACACACAATAAGGTCATAAGATTGAGTGGTTGACACACAGGCTTTGCAAGCTCACAGGACGAATATCAAATCCTACTGCAACCTTTATTTCAGGCATGTTAACTAATCTTTGAAGACATAGGCTTTTACTGGTAGCATGCACATGTGGGGTATTTCATCTGAGGGGACATATGAACAAGGCCTTTGATGTGCCCCATCCTGACTGGGCAGTGCCCAGGCGGTGAGGCTGCCCTTGGCATCCACAATGTCCCAAACAGAAGGGGATTTTTCTCTTTGGCAACAGACAGATTTCTGCTACAAAGGAATTATTTATGATCTCCAGGTTTATGTTAGGAAGGGCTTCCTGATCTCTGACAGGTAAATTTTCCAAAATTTAACATATCCTAGAGCACTCAAAAGCTAGATAGATAGATTAGCTATTGAGGAGCAGGAAACATGATCAGAGAGCCAGGGGAGAGCTAAAACAAGTAGGGTATTTAGGGGGCAACTGGCACAGGAAGATGAGGTTCAAACCCAGGTGGGAGGCTGTGAGTGGATATTGGATATGCTACCATGAGAATAATTGCAGCTGGTTTCAAAAACTGCTTGCAAGATAATAACCTTTCTATACACCCCATTTAGTCTTCTGGAACTCCAGGCAAGCATTGTATGGCCCATTTACAGCAGACTATATGTTAACAGATACTGGGACTTGTCAGGAGTTCATATAGTCATGGGGCAGTGCTGGGGTGGCTGCATGGCTCGGTATGGTCCCCACATTATGCCCTGTCCTACATGTCTCCTGCCTGAAGATTCCTACAAACAGAATCTACTTACATGCATTCCAGTTCTCCTTTACCAGTTTCAGAAGTTTATCTATGGAAACAATATCCCAGATATGGGCCGACAAGGAGAAGGGACCAGGTTTGAGGTTCACACAGATCTGGGCTTCACCTTGGTTCTCAGTGACACTCCAGCTTTTGGTTCCTCCTTGTCTCTTCTGTCTACTGGACCAGCAGGTTGTTCTGTGTCATGGGCATTACAGTCAACACTATACTCATCCATTCACTTTTCTGGTCCTGAGCCTCTCGGGATTCCATGGCCAGATATCATAGCCTGTTTTCCCAGATTTAGATAGAAGGGCAAGGGACATCTTTGCTATCCTTCTGTGATTCCAAATGGGTGGTTTCTCCTCCCAACTTAGCACTGCTCTATTTTCAAGAAAACATCCAGCTAAAACCACCATAACTGACACTGTTTGGGGAATAAAAGCACCACTATATGGAATATTATAAAGATAATTATCAGGATACTTGCCCTCGCAGAGTCTGTGTTCTTGTTTTGTTGTTGGGCCATAACTTTCAGTGCTCAGGGCTTACACCTAACTCTGCACTCAGGGATCACTCTCGGTGGGGCTGGAGGGGCCATAGGAAATGCTGTGAATCAAAGTCAGATTGGTCATGGGCAAGAGAAATGTGATACCTGTTGTACCATTGCCCTGCCTAAGTCTGTGTTTTTGAAGAGGCAAGATATGGGGAAATAGGTTCAAGAGGGCTCTGACTGTATTCCCACCCTATACTCACCACTTCAAGGGTTCCCTGCCACCTATGGCCACCTATATATGACAGGTGGTTATATGCATATGCAAAATGATATTTGCATTTTTTTTTTGGTTTTTGGGTCACACCCGGCAGTGCTCAGGGGTTACTCCTGGCTCCATGCTCAGAAATTGCTCCTGGCAGGCACGGGGGACCATATGGGGCACCGGGATTCGAACCAATGACCTTTTGCATGAAAGGCAAACGCCTTACCTCCATGCTATCTCCCGGGCCCCGATATTTGCATTTTCAATAAATCTTGCTACTGGGCTATGAACAGTGGATTGAGGGAAAGGGTCAGGTTGACAGGAATGTTCAGGTACTAAGAGAATATGGCAGGAACCAAGCCAAGAGGAGACAGAAAGGGTACAGTGGAAGCAGGGAGTGTCAAGAAGGACCTAGGAAGAACTGATGGCCCACGACTCACTGGTTGGAGAAGGGAGAAGGTAATGGAAGCCGAGAGGGCTTGGTGACTGTGTGGGGCCTGGGTCTAGTATGCAAGAAGGGAGCTGAATTATATGCAGAGCACAGAGTCGCTGCAAATGCAAACCTTTAACCGGTTAATAGGAATCTATTGAAAAGAAAAAGAAATAATTATCACCATGCTGCAGTTCAATACATCCTGGGCTCATCGCTCTCAGTGGCCTGACCTCTGAGAGGAAAGGCATTGTCACTAGGAGCGAGGGGGTGGTAGCTATGATTCATACAACTCAAAAGCTGTGGGCTTTCCTCCAAACCTAAAGAAAGGGGCATGCTTAGTATGTCAGCAGCCTTTTATTAAAGTCCTTTATAAATATGGAAACAGCATCTCAAAATG
>PVKC010030391.1:0-14813 GCA_004027635.1 Crocidura indochinensis | reverse complement strand
CCCTGGGCTGACCACTTAGTCCAGGGGACAGGGCCCCCCCACACCAGGCAGGTCTTCAGGGCCACGCCTGGTTAATCGGGCCCTGGGGGTGGGGAGGGAAAAATTCCTCCCATCTGATGTCGAAGGCCTCCAGATGGGTCCAATTTTGGTGTGTTGTGAGCTGCACATTTTTTCTAAGGCTATCTCTGGCAATATCTTTTTAGTCTACATGTCCAAAACACTATATGTTAATAATATATCCCATCCTTAAGTTATGTTTTGTGTATGTAGAGTGTCCATCTGGTATTCTGCCCTCTCGCACACCCCTGTAAAGCTCATTTTCACTTTTTAACTCTATCACCCCCAGCCTTCAGTACCCCCATTTACCCTTTTTAATTTCTGTTTTGTACATTCCTAATTACATACCAACATGTTTCACTGGATTTTACAAACCCCAACTATTTCAAAAGATATAAAATGTACACATATGACTTTGAATATTTTATATCTATTTTCTTTGACAGCTAACTCTTACTAAATATTCTCGTAAACAGTGAAGATTTTCCCCACTTTTTATCTTTTCTTCTCTTTGTGAACTTTTCAATAAGAAATATTTGGTGAAAGAGTCCCTCAGTTTAATTCTTATGTTTAACCATGTCATGGGGAGTTTTATACATGTTCTTGCACCCCCCAAATGGGCCTATAAAGCCATGTTGCATTGGTCCTTGTTTGCATAGGCACATCAAAATGGGAAATACCTACACACAAATAAATTCTTATCTAATAGAGATTGGAACTCCCAAATCTTGTAGTGAAATGGGACCTTACACCCTGATCATTGGCATAATGACCTGGCACAGGCCTCTCCATTCTCCATCACCCCTGAACCAGGAAAGCTACTTATGAAACACCCAAGGTTTTTTCAACAACACCTGGAAGCAATCTTCTACCAGGGGAGACTCTACCGCTGCTCTGACATCAATCTACTTACAGGAGACTTCCCTCAACACTGAGAAGACTTAAGAACATTAACGACCTGCATACTGGACAGGGCTTTCTGCATTGCCCTTTAATTGTAAGGTGAAACAAGAGCATGCTCTGCACCATCCTAACTGCAATATAGGACATGCAGATTCCAGGATCTTTAATACAGAAACATGATACCAACAACAGAGTAAGCATGGAAAATAAAAGTGTGTTGACACTACAGACAACTTGGATTGGGCAATCTAGTGTGCCTGGAGCCTAGAGCTGGTCTTATGCCAGGAAACTTCAGGGGTTTGGTCCCCTTGTATTTAGGCCAAGGATTTTCCTATCCATGACCCCCATATTTTGGTGGGCCGGTGCAAACAATTATTGCCACTCTGATGCCGTTTTTACTGTGCTCCTTTGACTCTTATCCTTAAAAAGAAACACCCATTTTTGAGGCTAACATAAACTAATATGTATATACATGGAAATGTAAAAATGTACTATGACTTCAAAATTTAAGGAGTTATGTAAGTTTTATGGCTTTAGAATGCTTGATGTGCTGCTAAGAAATATGTATTGCAATCTGGGGACTTGAGGGACAAAGTAATTGTACATGGGTTCTGTTTTATTTTTCTTAATATTCTTTGGTTGAAAATTTAATGTTAAGATATCAACAAGGGGACTTATGTGAATTTTTTTATGGATGATTGTCCTTCCACTGTAACTTTACCTTGTCCTCTATCTTTGCATCTTTGTTTTCATAATTAAAAATAAAAAAATAAAAAAAAACTACCTTAGTCTCCCACTCTCGGATTTCCCAGGATTCACTGAGTAAATTGTGAGGTTACACCTTATTTTACCCAAAACCCATCCCTGGTTTCTTTGTAATTGTTTGTTTACAACTTGATTTCACCACAAACAAAGATTGTCTTATATGTAAACTTGGGTGGGACAGGCTCAGGATAGCCTGAGCTCTGTGCCCCTACTATGTTCTTTCTGCGCCACCCAGGGGTGGTCTCTGTACTCATTAGAAACAGCTCTGACAGGCAGGTTTGGGAGAGAGAAGACTGGTTGGAAGTAGAAGACTGCCAGACTATCTAGGTGTTTCAACCTCAGCCTGATTTAGATTTTTTTATGCATGACCCTGATTCAGACTTGTTCATCTGGGGTTGGAGATATGGTGCGTGGGGTGATTTTACAAGTAAAGAAAAGTTTTTGGGGCCTGGAATGATACCAAAGGGAGTGGGGCATTTGATTTGCATATGGCCTATTTGGGATCAATCCCTGGCATCCAAGATGATCCACCAAACCTGCCAGGAGTTATTTCTGAATGCAGAGCCAAGTCAGTAGTGACCCCTGAATGCTACCAGTTGTGGCTCAACCCCATATTAAAGCTATTGGGGACCCACCTTGTGCTGCACTAACTATTGCACCCTATGCTAACAATAACTATTCCAGGACAACTGATACGTCCCACCTGGCATCCCAGTGGTGCTGCTTATGACGATTCTCATTTTCCTCAGTATTTCATCATTCAAATAATCCTCAAACTGTGGAGGGAACTGAGCTGAGAATAAGTATATAAATGAGAATATGGGGCTGGAGTGGTGGCGCAGTGCCAGGGCATTTGCCTTGCATGCAGCTGACCTAGGATGAACCACGTTTCGATCCCGTGGCATCCCATTTGGTCCCTCAAGCCAGGAGTGATTTCTGAATGCATAGCCAGTAGTAACCCCTGAGCATCACCGGGTGTGGCCCAAAAAACAAAAAACAGAGAGAGAAAGAGAGAGAGAAGATGGACATAGCTTTTGCTCAGTTTGATCAAGATGGAATTAAAAGTATGAATATAATTCACATTTCTTTATATGTGGAACATGTGTATATGTAGTATACAAATTATATCTATATAATTATATACTATATGTACATAAAGGTATGCTTCAGTGAGACTTGGCTGACATCTGGTGGAGGGACTTCTTCTTCAATCCAATATGTGTGTATCAAAATGAACCAAATAAGATGCATGTGTTATTAGTCTGTTGTTTATCCACTATCTAGAAAAATATTCTGAAATTGTTTTTTTTCTATAGGGGAAGTACACCTAGTGAATATAACTGTTCATGGTATTTGTGTAGAATCCCTATATGCAGTTGGAATTTCTCATTAATATATTGTGCCTCAATCTCCAGATCTAAGCTTGTAAATGTCTATACTTAACTCTGTAGTGTTGTAGATGTCTTGCGTCTCAGCAATTCTCGTGGGTCATAATCTTTTCACTGGAGAAAACCGGGTAACATGAGCGGACGAATATGAAATATGAAATAATGATACCACACGCAGTATGTGTGGGGTCAACACATTTCTGGCAGGAGTGCGACAAGTTTAGTTTTTGAGCAGGAAAATTTATAGGGTAAAATTTGCCACAGGTGAAGAATAATTGTAATCACAAAGTCTAGTATAACGATAACAATACCTAAGCTATGGGTGTGATTATAAAATTGCAAGTTACAAAAGAGGAAGTCGCAGCTCAAGGTAACTCTTAGTAAGCTTGCTTTAAATGCAAAATCAGGATTAGGAGAAAATAGGAAATATCTAGAAACTTGATCAGAACTAGGTCGGATTCCTATTGTTTTTAGAGGTTAAAGGAAGGAAGGAGCCAAATCCCCAAGAAAGAGCTTCCCTATTTCTAAAGGAGGGACAAAAATCAAAATCTGTATTCTGGTTACGCCATTGATTACCAGAAATTTCAGCTGCAAAGGACAAATTTGAAAAGGAGAGAAAATTTGTCTTTGCTTTTTTAGGGCTGACTAAATCCAGAAAAAGGGGTTCTCAAATAAACTTTGGTGCTGGAATTTCTGGGCCAAATTGTTTGAAAGAAGCCAATATTTTTGCCTAATATATACAAAGGAGAGATAATCAGATACTGGCTGAAAATGTAATGCCAGGCATCTCTTTGGAAATTCCTCAACCATCCACGCAGGGGAAAAAGGCATCCACAAGCGGGCCTTTTGAGGAACCCCATGGGGGTTAAATTATTTCTACCCACCAGGAAAATCTGAGGATACATCTGGTGGGCTCAGCCCCCCTAAAGGCTTAGGCATGCCCTGGCACTGTAGATTAATTTTGAATTCAGAATTATTAAAAATGTTTATTGCCAGCTGGACAAAGAATAAAATCTGATCCACCCCAGATCAGGTGTGCAACTTAGAAATTATTATGTCTTACAGTAGTTCACATGAGTAAATTTGAACAGGAAGAAAAGCCCAGTGAGTAGAATGGGAGAAAAAAAAAGGAAAGAAAGAAAAAGAAAAAAGAAAAGAAAAAGAAGATACAATTTAATGATAGCAAGACCCTGCTTGAATTGCTTTCTTCTTAATTGCTTAAATTAATTTCTTCTTTTCCAGATTCTTCAAGAAGCCATAGGTAAATGATCTTTGTCACTGGGTTTGGGGACCAATTAGGACTGTATTTCCCAGAATGGTCTATACTGGTACCTTCTTGGTGGTGCTGGAAGAATGATATTAGCCTCAGTGCAAGTTGAGGACCACTTTTTGAGTATTCATTTAAAAGTTAAATTTCCAGGGATGGGGGTTCTGAGTAAATTTTTTCCTTAAAAGGAAATGGTAGGGGCTGAAGGGATAGCATGGAGGTAAGGCGTTTGCCTTTCATGCAGAAGGTCATTGGTTCGAATTCTGGCATCCCATATGGTCCCCTGAGCCTGCCAGGAGCGATTTCTGAGCATGGAGCCAGGAGTAACCCCTGAGCGCTGCCCAGTGTGACCCCCCCCAAAAAAAAAGGAGATGGTAGACTAAACAAGTTTAGAAACTTTCTCTAGGACATAGAAAGTGTTAAGTTGTTGTTACTAATATAGAAGTGTTAATTTGATACAATTAATATAATAATAGATTGGATAACATAGCTTTTTTAGACTTCCTTATCCAGTCGTTTCCTAGATCACTGGCTGCCATTATAGTTTTACTCCAACTAACCCTCAGCTGACTCACTCTCCAGATTGTTCTCTCCCTAGGAGGAGAGTGGGCTCTGTAGGTCTAATCAACTCAGGTCTGGGCACCATCTACTTCCCGATCTCTAGGAGAGGTACAGACAGACCTCAGTGAAGTGTCTTCCCTGGGCTGCTGGGAAATCTCAGAGATGGATTCAGGGGAAGTGCACAGAGAGGAGCTGGCTGTTGGCAGAGGGCCAGGTGCCATATCCTTGAGAAAGCATACCAAGCTCAGAGACTAAAAAAATTTCGGTTTGGCTAACGTTTATGGGAGAGAAAAGCAAAGTGCAGAGGATAGATGTCATAGCATTATGGAGAATGGCCTGAGACCTTTTCTCATAAATAGTGTCCCACCCACAACACAAAAATTATAGTGGCAGGCTTGCATTTCAAGAGGATCCTCCTAGCTTCAGGAGAGATAATCAGTTGGAGAGAAAGTTTTATAAAATGGGAAATGGCAAGGGGTATGGCTCAAGGGTCTGTTTGTTTAAGACCCTGCATTCCATCCCCAGCACAGGTCTTCTATCCCAACAGTGCTAGTGGCCTATGAGCAGTGCCAGTTGAGCCCCATTCAAGCCATGACAACAACATTAACACAGGTGGAGGAGAGGAGCTGGTATGGGAAGAAATGGGAGATGACAGAGTTATTTGGATAGTGTCAGGAAAACCAACAGTCAGACCTGATTCTAGCTCTAATTTTTTTTGGGGGGGGGCCACACCCGGTGACGCTCAGGGGTTACTCCTGGCTATTCGCTCAGAGGTCGCTCCTGGCAGGTACGGGGGACCATATGGGGAACCGGGGGATCGAACCGCGGTTCATCCTAGGTTAGCGCAGGCACCTTATCTCCAGCGCCACCGCCCGGCCCCCTCTAGCTCCAATTTTTAATGACTAATTTAACACATTGGTTCTGGTGCAAACCACAGGCGCCTCTAACTTGGGTATGTCTTAAATGACATAAATTGAAGAGTCAATGTTTTGAGTCTTTGTGTTGCTCTAGTTTCTCCCTGATCTGGTAGAATCCAAATCAACATCAGAATCAAATAAGAAAGTCTGAATTACTTTCTAACTGGCAGGTGGCTCAGAAAATGTTGGTGGGGTGTGGATGTAAAGGTGCAAGAAAGCATGACTTCCATGATGATTAAGCAAGGCTTTATCACAGAATCCTCACAAAACCAGGTCCTTGCCACCCTCACCTGGAGGAACACTGCAGGATTACCTGGTCAGACAGAGGCTGAGCTTTAATAACTCTTTCCACTGGGTGACAGATGGAGCCAGAGCTATTTCTGGTAATGGAAATGTCAACTAGACCACTGGAAAG
Source organism: Crocidura indochinensis (assembly GCA_004027635.1). Taxonomy (NCBI): domain Eukaryota; kingdom Metazoa; phylum Chordata; class Mammalia; order Eulipotyphla; family Soricidae; genus Crocidura; species Crocidura indochinensis. The sequence goes on along the minus strand of PVKC010030391.1, from coordinate 8,540 downwards.
AGCAGCAGAGCAAGGCACCAGCTGACATCTGCCTCACGCTGGGCTTTGCATGTATTCGAACACAGGCTGATAAACATGGCAATTAACAATGCTGGTTGATGTGCTGTTCATACAGTAGAAACAGGTGATGGATTGGGAATGTAATTTGAATTTAATTATTTGGGTGAGGTTATTTTATGGTTGACTAACTTAGCAAACCATTTTTAAAGGATGGTAATTAAAAAATGACCAAAGTTATCAATTTGCTGCCAGGACTACAGAACAGTGGGCATGGAAGAGTTTCAGTTGGCCTAATTATTGAATAAAGCATAGGGCTTAATTACCATATCGGGGAATTTTTTTGAATGGGGCTACTTTTGTCTGAAATATGTCTTTTTCATTTAGGGAATAAGTTAAGAAGATATTAGAATGGCATTGTTTGTTTGGGGGACCATGCCCAGAAGTGCTCAAGGATTACTCGCTGGCTCTGTGCTCAGGGAACATTAGAGTGGGGTAGAGTTTGATAGAGTGCTGGGAATTGAATCAGAGTTGGCTTTGTGCAAGGCAAGCACCCGGTCAGCTGTACCATTGCTCCAGTCCCATACATTTTTTAAAAATACCTTTATTTTCTCATTAATTATAACTAACCATTACAGCAAATTCTTTTCTTTTTTTTTTCTTTTTTTTTTGTTTTTGTTTTTGGGTCACACCCGGCAGTGCTCAGGGGTTACTCCTGGCTCCATGCTCAGAAATTGCTCCTGGCAGGCACGGGGGACCATATGGGGCACCGGGATTCGAACCGATGACCTTCTGCATGAAAGGCAAACGCCTTACCTCCATGCTATCACCCGGGCCCAGCAAATTCTTTTCTTACATATTGTACAGAGGAAGGCTGGGGTCCTCATAGTATTGATGGCAAAAAATTCTGAAACCCAACCCCAAAAATAAATGGGTCTCCTATCAATTTAATCAGCATGACGAATGAATGATGGTTTAGTTTTGCCAGTTAGCATGCTGAGATTGTAGATAATTCAATTCTACTCAACATTTCTCACTCTGGAATATTCTAAAATTATTTGTCTCCTGGAAATTTCAACAAAATTAGTCTGTGAACTCCAAAAGGACAAGCACCGCTTTGGTCTAATTACATGCCAGTGCCTAATGCCTGGTGTGCTGTAAATTCTCAATAAACACATACTTTTTTCTTCTTTCTAAATTAAACTAATTTTATTGCAAATTGTTAAAAAGGTTCATCATGACGTGGAGAAGATGATCAGACAGTGTTCATTTTCACATTCTGCAATCTAACTCTATAAGGTGGAAGATGAGAAGAAACAGAAAAGACTAACTTCTAGAAGAATTAAAGTGAAGTAAAATAAAAATTTGTACATTGGATAGTATAGTTGTTTTATCCCATTTCTTTATGTCAGTATTAGAAGATGTTCATTAACTTTTCAGAAAATTTAGCTCTTTGCCATGATTCCCTCTATTGCCTTGCTGTCACGTCAACATCTGTATCAGTTATGATTTTCTTTACATATCATTCTTATCAACAGTGACTGAAAGATTGACCTCATTTTTTATTGGTTTTGGGCCACACCCAGTGGTGCTCAGGGGTTACTCCTAGCTCTGTGCTCATGAATCACTCCTGGCAGACTGGGGTACCATCTGGGATATGGGGGATTGAACCTGGGTCAGCCATGTGCAAAGCAAATGCTTTAATAACTGTTATATCACTCTAACCCCAAATTGAACTAGTGAGAAAGTAGATAATTGGGGTTTGATTAGTTGGACACAGGGCCTCATTATGCGCTGGATATTATTCTATGATAATGAATTCATCAGTGAATAAAACTTAGTATGCTTGGAGGTTGGAGTTCGTCTTATGCCAGGATACTTCATGTGTAAGTTCTACGTATTTTTAAGCCAAAGGTATTTTCTTGCTATTTTCCCATAATTTGCTGCTGTGTCTATGCAAACAACATCAACTGCCGCAGACACACCTTTTAGATAGTATGTTTTTATCTCTTATCTTAAAAAAAGAACTTGCTAAACCTTCTGCTATTGTATTAATGATTTTAATAAAGATACAATAATTCTCACAAATATACTTGCTACTGAACTTTTCTTCTTTCGTTTTACTTCTCTTTCATTTTATTTTTTTAGTTTTGCTTTCTTATTTTTTAATAACTGCTTTTTCCCTCATCTTGAGACAAATGTATTATGTTATGTCAACTATGTGATGCATTTTCTTTTTTTCTTTTCTTTTTTCACACCCGGCAGTGCTCAGGGGTTACTACTGGCTCCATGCTCAGAAATTGCTCCTATCAGGCACGGGGGACCATATGGGGCGCCGGGATTCGAACCGATGACCTTTTGCATGAAAGGCAAATGCCTTACCTCCATGCTATCTCTCGGGCCCCCTTTTTTTCTTTTATTCTTTTCTTTGTGATGCATTTTCTTTAAATAAAAAAAATTTAAAAAAAGAGAATGTTCTATTCACAATCTAACCCAGAAAGCCATTTTTCAGCAGAGTTTACCCTCACCAATGATGATTTGCCTAGGAAATGAAAAACTGTTCCATATGACCTGTCAGTTTTATATTTTTTAAGTGCTCTGACCCACACCACCTGGGTCAGCTTTTCAATTGCAACCTATGCACTGATCTTCATTGTCTGTGTGTGTGTGTGTGTGTGTGTGTGTGTATCTGTGTGTGTGTAATGACCACTTCTGTCTGTTTATTATCTGTCTGTATTGTATGTAATGTTTATCTGTGTTCTATATATTCCTGCCCCTTGTTATCTATAATGCTTCCTTTCCCCTCTCCCCTGCTTACCACTTTACAAACGTTTCTATTCTTTTCCTCTCTCACCCCTGATCTGTTATTTCTCCCCATTTAAGACATTTTTACCTCAGTTCTTAACTTCCCAGGAAGTGGAATGTTCTCCCATCCCAACCAGATGCCAACCAGCTCCCAAAGCAAAAAGATAGCCTCCCAGTCTTCCTTGTTTGAGCCCACTGATTGTGGAAGCTGCTACCACTGCTGATGCACTAATTATTTCTTGACAATCCTTTTTCTCCCACCTCCCTTTTTTGTGGACTGTTGCTTGCTACCAGGTTCTGCTTTTGAGAAACCCTCAGCTCGAGGATATTTCTTGATCCATGACTGTTGTGAGTCATTTTAAGACCCCACAAGACCATGTAACAGTCTGAAGCTGTGCTCTATATTTTATCTCCTTTGCCTCAGGAAATACGTATATTTCCTTCATATATTTCTTTAGATGTGTTTCTTTAATAGGTATAATTTAATAGGTATAATTTTTATTGTGCATTTCCTTACATAGTTTCCCACCCCTTATTTTTGATTTGTTTAGTAGAAAATTCTAGTGGATGAGTTTCTCTTTCTCTCCACATCCCTGCCAGCATTGATTGTTCTTGTTAGAACCAAGTTATAGGGATTGTTTAGCCTATTATTTTTACCCCATATACACAATAACCTGTTGCATTGTTCCTTTTTGCATAGGCACATTAAAATGGGGGAAATCTTACATAAAGAAATAAGGCTTTATCTAATAGGTATAGGAATTCATACATTTTTTTTTGTTGCAGGGGGCCTTTCAATCTAAACATTTGTCATAGTGATTTGACTTAGGCTTCAGTCAATTGGAAACCAGCTGCTCACCACTAAACCTTGGATACCATCTTTGGAACAGGTATGATTTCTGCAACAATACCAGGAATTGAACTTCTGGGGGGAAGGCCTTCATGCTGCCCTGGCACCAACATACTCCCAGGTGGGTTCATATTAAACCTGGCAACATGGAAACAGCAGCAACTTTCATTCAGGGCAGTTTTTCCTGCCTCATTACCCAATGCGAGATAAAACCAGAAGATGCTCTATGACACTGTGACTTCGACAAAGAGTATGTGCAAGAAACAAGATCTCTAATTACTGAAGCCTGACTGTGATAACCAAGATTGAGGAGAACTTTTTCTGAAATCATGAAGAAAGACTTTGAGAGTCAAACAACTGAGTATGCACAGAGACTGTAGATGGTCTTTTTAAAATATATATAATTTTTATTTTAGCACCAAGATTACAAAAATGATTGTAGTTAGATTCCAGTCATAAAAAAGAACACTCCCTTCACCAGTGCTACATTCCCAATGTCCCCCAACTCCCTTCCTCCCACCTGTATTCGAGACAGGCATTCTACTTCCTAATTCATTGACACTGTCATGATAGTAGCCAGTGTAGTTATTTCTCTAACTGTACTCACTACTCTTTGAAGTGCGCTTCGTATTATGAGCCTATTTTTCCAGCCCTCATCTCTATGGTCTCTGGGCATTATTACAATAATATCTTTTGTTTGTTTGTTTTTGGGTTACAACCGGCAGTGCTCATGGGTTACTCCTGGCTTTATATTCAGAAATCACTCCTGGCAGCTCAGGAAACCACATGGGATGCCGGGATTCAAATCACCGTCCATCAGCATGCAAGGCAAATGCCCTATCTCCATGCTATATCTCCAGTCCTATGTAATGTCTTTTATTTTTCTTAAAACCAATAGATGAGTGAGAATATTGTGTCTATCTCTCTCCCTCTGACTTTTCTCACTCAACATAATAATTTCCATGTTTATCCATGTATAAGAATATGACTTCATCTCTCCAGACTGCTGCATAATATTCAAGTGTGAATGTATGACAGTGTCTATAGAAATTTATCTGTTGAAGGGCATCTGAATTGTTTCTAGATTCTGGCTATTGTAAATGGTGCTGCAATAAATATACCTAGGTATAAAGAACACATTTTTGTATTATATTTTTGTGTTCCTAGAGTATATCCCTAGGAATGGTATAGCTGAATTATATGGGAGCTCAATTTCCAGTTTTTTTTTTTTTTGATGAACCTCCATATAGTTTTCCAAAAAGGCTGGACTAGATGGCATTCTCATCAGCAGTGAATCAGAGTTCCTTTCTCTCCACATCCCTGCCAGCATTGATTGTTCTTGTTCTTTGTGATGTGTGACATTCTCTAGGATATGAATAGGTATCTCATTGTTGTTTTGCTTTGCATCTCCCTGATGATTAGTAATGTGGACCATTTTTTCATGTGCCTTTTGGCCATTTATATGTCTTCTTAGAGAAGTTGTTCATTTCTTCTTCCCATTTTTTGATGGGGTTAGATATTTTATTGTTAAGTTCTGTCAGTACCTTGTATATCTTAGATATTAACCCCTTATCTAATGGGTGTTGCATGAATAGTTTCTCCCATTCTGTGGGTGGCTTTTGTATCCTAGGCACTATTTCCTTTGAGAAGCAGAAGATTCTCAGCTTAATATAGTCCCATCTATTTATTTCTGTTTCCACTTGTTTGGAGAGTGCTGTTTACTCCTTGAAAATGCCTGTAGTTTCAATGTCATGGAGTGTTTTACCTACATGTTGTTCTATATACCTTCTAGTTTCAGGCCTGATATCCAGATATTTAATCCATTTGGAATTGACATTTAAGCATGGTGTAAGATGGAGGTGAGTTTGCTTTATTTATTTATTTATTTATTTATTTTTGCATGTGGCTGACCATTTGTCCCTACACGCCTTGTTGAAAAGGCTTTCCTTGCTCCATTTTGGATTTCTTGCCCCTTTATCAAAGATTAATTGATTGTATGTATGTCTGGGGAACATTCTCTGGATACTCAAGTATATTCCATTAATCTGAGGGTCTGTATGTATTCCAATACTATGCTGTTTTAATGACTATTGCTTTTGTAATACCATTTAAAGATTGAGGAAAGTGATGACTCCTATATTCCTTTTCCGAGGAGTTGCTCTAGCTATTCACAGGTGTTTATTATTCCAAATGAAAATCAGGAGTGTTTGATCAACTTCTTTCTGAGTCTAAAGTTTATATCATTTGATATTAATGTGGCCACTCCAGATTTCTAAGGAAATTGTTTGCTTGGATGATTTTCCTCCAACCTTTGATTTTGAGTCTGTTTGTTTTGACTATTCAATGTGTTTCGTCTAGGCAGAAAATGTTGGATTCAGTTTTTTGATTCATTTTTTCTCACTCTGTGCCTCTTAACTGGTGCAGTTAGCCCATTGATATTGAGAGAGATAATTGGCATGAGATTTAGTGCTGTCTTTGTGTAGAAATTTGTTGTCTGTTGGTCTGTCATTCCTAAAGTAAACCTTTCAGTTTTCTTTCAAGGCTGGTTTTGTTTCCGTAAAGTTTATGCGTTGTATGCTATTATTGAATCTATGTATACTTCCTTCAAACCTGAAACTGAGACTGGCTGGGTGCTGTATTCTAGGCAAAGCAATCATTTAATTCAGTTTTTTCACTGTATTCCATCTATCCTTTCTGACCTTGAGGGTTTCTTGTGACAGGTCTTGCTGTAACTTTTAAGGAAGCTTCTTTGAATGTAGATCTTTTTGATCTTTTGGCTTTCAGTATTCTATCCCTATTTGTGTGATTTGTAAATGTGACTAGGATGTGTCTTGAGGTGCTTTTCTTATATTGTTGCATGCAGTCTTTATCTCTGGGAGCTTCTCTGCAATGATGTTCTTGACTGCTGATTTTTTTCTGGGGATTTTCTTCCTGTCTCTCTGGAACTCCAATAATTCTTATGTTATTTTTGTTGAGTTTATCAAAGACTTCTATTTTCATCTGTTCACATTACTTAAGTATTTTTTCCATTGTCTGATAATTTGCTTTAAAGCTCTTTTTCAATCGATTCTGTTGTATGAAGTTGTTATGCATCATATCTTTCAGCTCACTGATTCTGCCTTCAGTTGCTGCTATTCTGTTGGATAGGCTTCCTATTTAATTTTCATTTCATCCATTGAGTTTTTCAGATCTGGTATTTCAGTTTGAAGCTTTATGATTTCTATCTTTATCATTTCTTCAGATTGATCTATGCTTTCTTTTAGTTCTTTGAGCATCCGCCATATTTCCCCTCTAAACTCCTTTTCTGAGAGTCTAGCTAGGTTGTTGGCACTTTTCAGGTCATCAGAGCTGCCATCTTCATTCTCTATGCATGGTGTTGGTCTGCGTTGTTTCCCTATTGTCATGCTTTTAGTGTGGTTATTTTTCTGTGTTATGGTTGGGTTCATTGGTTAGAAGATGCACACAGCTGTGAAGAGAAGTGGATATGCTGTGTTCCTCTGCTTCCTCCCTTTGTGGGTGGAGAATGCCTACCTTGATAATGTGGGCAGGGACTTTTTCCATTGAGGGCTTTCACAGCTGTATCCCAGAGGCAAACAGGGGACAGGAAAGCAAGCAGGCACAAAGCAAGCACAGGCCATTTTAAAATGGCTCATATTTTGCCAAGGCACATGGCAGGAATCATCATTGGTAGAGATCACTTACCATGACAACATGGGCGGAGATGTTTTTCGCTGGGGGCTTTCATGTCTGCATCCCGGAAGCAAGCAGGGCACAGGAAAGCAAGCAGGTGCAAAACAAGCAGTGGCGATTTTAAAATGGCTCTTTTTTTTCCAAGGCACATAGCAGGAATCTGTAGATTCCTTCATGGGTAGGGACACCTGCTTATTTTTTCTGTTTTCCCTAACTTTTGCTGCAGCTATTCAGAAAACTTCCACCACTTTTCTATCTTTTAGATAAGGGCTCCTGCCTTTTTCACAGAATTTGGGATACAAATGACTTCATATTTTCGCATTTTTCTATACAATTAAGAAGAGAGGTAAAAAGGGATAGGGCCAGGGGCCAAGTGGTCTGAGATGCATTGGTGGAGATAAAAATGAACAGAACTAAATATCCAAGCCAAAGAAAACTGGAACAAAGTAAACTAGCCACAATATCATAGTACAAGAGACCCAAACTATAACAATCTAAACTTAAAATGGACCTGTTATACTGGCAGTCGATTGGGCAGAGTGGTGGTTTAGTAAGCACTCTGGGAATATTGGTTGTGGGATTGGCTCTGATTCATTGTATGTCTGAAATCCAACTGTGATGGACTTTTTAAATCACAATGATTTCAATAAAGTAAAATTTAAAAAATCATGAATACACCAGCTGCATATCTGAAAATGGCACAGAAGCCATAATATAGCCACAGAGCTTGGAATTCCTGGACTGTACTGTTGCATATGAATAATAACTCCATTTATTTCAGTATAAACATACTAATTTAGATGTAAAGATGAATTCAAAGTTACTTAATGTTCAGAAACAAGACAACAGAAAATTAACTAGCAATAAATCGTTTAAAAAACCTTCCGGCAACAGTTTAACAACCTTACTTTAAGAAGCATTAATTTTTCAGAAAATTTTTATTGTACTACTTAAAATTAATTTTATTAGCATTTACCTGTAAATAAGAAAAATGAAATATATTATCTCATGCCTACTAAGGGGGTAGGTATTGAGTGGGAACTTGGTTACAATGGTGGAGGAAATTTTACATTGGTGGTGGACTTGGTCTTGAAACAAATGCATTATGAGCAGCTGTGTAATTCATAGTCTTTAAATAAAGCAATATATTTAAATTAGGAGTGAGAAGAGAGAGTTGAACTTTTTTTTTTTTTTTTTT
>PVKC010030390.1:0-14832 GCA_004027635.1 Crocidura indochinensis | reverse complement strand
TTGAATGTAATTTCCTTCTTTGATCTTGCTGTTTGCAGAATTATGTCTCTATCTGTGGGGTTCGTCATTGTGACTAGGATGTGTCTTGGGGTATTTTTTCTGGGGTTTCTTTTGGTTGGTACTCTTTGGGCATGCAAGATTTGATCACATATATTCTTTATCTCTGGAAGTTTCTCTTTAATGATGTTCTTGACCGTTGATTCATCCTGGAAATTTTCTTCCTGTGTCTCTGGGATTCCAATGATTCTTAAGTTATTTCTGTTGATCTTATCATACACTTCTATTTTCGTCTGTTCCCATTCTTTGACTATTTTTTCCATTGTCTGTTCATTTGTTTTAAGTTTTTTTCCAATCTCTCCCTCTGTATAAAGTTATTTACCTCATATTCCACAGCACCAATTCTATTCTCAGCTTCTTCTACCCTGGTATTGAGATTATCCATTTTGTCATTCAGTTCATTTACTGAGTTTTTCAGGCCTGTTAGTTGACATGTTATTTCAGTTTGGAGTTTTGTGATTTCTGTCATCATATTTTCTTGGTTCTTATTAGTGTTCTGTTCAACTTGGTCCATGGTTTCTTTGAGTTCTTTGAGCAACTTCCATATTGTTTTTCTAAAGTCCTTATCTGAGAGATTGATTAGTTCGTTGGTCATTATCTGGTCAACAGAATTGTCATCTTCGTTCTCTATGTCTGACGCTGGCCTGCGTTGTTTCCCCATTGTCACACTAGTATTGTGTGTTTTTCTACGTGTTGCGGTGGTATTCATTGGCTAAATGATGTACGCAGCCACACTCCTCTGGTTCCACCCTTTCTGAGTGTGTCAATTTGCCTACAAGGGAGTGGAGTCCTCCATGGATGAGGCCTCACACAGGATCAAATCTTAGGCCCAAGGATGCAACAGAGAAGACAGTCCAGAAAGAAAGAAGATAGTGATCCAGCACAGTCCTTAGTGTGATTTTTTTTCTTCTTGTTGTGATGATACTCTTTCCTTAGAAAGAGTGCATAGCCGTGTAGCGAAGCGGAGCGGCCGTGCTCTTCTGCAGCATCTTTTTGGCCCACTCCCAAGAGGTTTGGGCAACAGGAGAGGAGAGAGAAACACACAGACAGGACTCACAGTTTTTCGTAGCCAGTCTCACTAGGCAGGCGTAGATTCGCAGAAATTCCCAGCCTGATGTCACAAACAGGGGACCTGGCTTTTGCCTGAAAGGAACTCTCATTCACTGCTGGTAGAGTGTCATCTAATCTAGCCTTTATGGAAAACAATATGGAGATTCCTCAAAAAAAAAAAAAAAACCTGGAGTTCCATATGATCCAGCTAAACTACTCCTAGGGATATATCCTGTCACCCACCCCCATCTTCTGCATATTCTTACCTACCCTTTCCTGATAGTAAGACCTGCCCATTTCTGGGAGGGGTCTTTGGGAGTTATCAAAAGGTTTGCCTCAGGGGCACGAAGAGGATTTGGAGGATTGATTGGGAGATTGGGAGAGATTCAGCAAGAGAGAAGCTGAAGGAGCTGGCAGGATGGAGGAAGAAGAAACAGATTGAGATGACAGAGTTAACTGGAACCAGTGTAAAAGGTTTTAAAGCTTAGGAGCTACATGTAGTGACAAGGTCCTGAATAAAACTGATGTCTCCTGAAACCTGACTGCCTGTGAGTCATTTCCCCACTGCTATCCTGAACCTGCAGACCTGCCGGCTGAAGAGAGTTGGAGGAGCATGGCCTGGGCCGACAGAGAAAGGCCTCACCATCCATCTATCTCATCACGATCCATCTCACCATCATCCACCTCCATCCAGGACTCCATCATTCATCTGTTTTATTGCATACTCTAGGAACACAAAAACACAATACAAAAATACCTTCCTCACACCTATATTCATTGCAGTGCTATTTCCAATAGCAAGGCTCTGAAAACAACCAAGTTGCCCTTCAAGAGATAAATGGCTAAAGAAACTGTGGTACATATACAAAATGGAATATTATGCAGCTGTCAGGAGAGATGAAGTCATGAAATTTTCCTATACATGGATGGACATGGGATCTATTGTGCTGAGTGAAATAAGTCAGAGGGATAGAGATAGAAACAGAATAGTCTCACTCATCTATGGTATTTAAGACAAATAAAATAAAATACATGATTGTAGGGACTGGAGCAATAGCACAGTGGTAGGGCATTGCCTAGGATGAACTTGGTTAGATCCCCTGGCATCCCATATGATCCCCCAAGCCAGAGTGATTTCTGGGCACATAGCCAGGAGTAACCCCTGAGCATCACAGGGTATGCTTTCCCCCCAAAAAAAGACATGATTGTAATAATGCCCAGAGATGAGGGCTGCATGGACTGGCTCATTATATGAAGCTTATCACAAAGAGTGGTGTGCAGTTAGAGAAATAAGTACACTAACCACTACTATGACAATGTTAATGAGTGAGAGAAGTAGAATGCCTATCTGAAATACAGGCAGGGGATGGGGAAGGAGGGAGATAGGGAGCATTGGTTGTGGGAATGTTGCACTGATGATGGAGGGTGTTCTTTTTATGATTGAAAGCCAACTACAATCATGTATGTAATCAAGGTGTTTAGATAGATATATTATTTTAAAATAATAAATGATTGACACATAAAAAAACAAAAGGTATCACTGGCAAAGAAACAGAAACTATATAGATATACCAATAGGTCACTTTCCCAAGAGAACAGTGGCCCAGCTCCTCTTCTAAGCTCCAAAAAAATAATGACTAATGGAGCTGGAGTGATTGAGGCAGTCTATCAGGATGATTTCTGAGCACTGAGCCTGGAGTAATGCCTGAGCACTAGTAGTGTTCTCCCCAAAAAAGGAATAAAAGAAAATGATGGCTGCTGACTCTTCCCAGATAGCCTCATCTGTGATATGACAACTCTGGGGACAGATTCCCCATTCTTCCTGAAGGTATGGCAGCCCACTGCTACATCTAACATTCTCCAATGGAAACAACCCAACTCCATAATTTAACTTTAACAAACTGCCAAGCCACTAAATTTATTCTAGATCTATAGATCCTGGAATCTTATAATAGCATCAGCCCAGTAGGATAACAGTATATTTACTGGGAAAGTTAAATAGAAGTCCACAAAGTTCAGTAAGTCTAAACAGTAGCACAGAAGACTCCACTGACACTAAACACAACTCAGTAAATCTTTAGACAATAACTTTGTAACATCATTGAATTGTATACCAATCATTTCTAATTGACCCTTACTAATTTAAATTTTGATCATTTAATTTACTTTTGTGTTATAACTAACAATGTGAAGTAAATTTGTGTCTGTATGGGTGCAAGCTAGGGTTATAAGTGGAAATTTGAGGATATTGGTGGAGGGAAATCACACTGGTAGTGGGATTGGTATTTGAGCATTTAATGCTTGAAGCAACTATATTATGAACAACTTGGGAAATCACAGTATAATAACACAATTTTTAAGATGCCAATAAAAATGAAAGAATTGAAAAGTGAATATTTGATGTTAAAAACCAACTAAGATTTTTCAAATGACAAGGCATGTATGATGAGTAGCAAAGATGCAACTCAAATGCACAATGACAGATGAATGGGTAAAGAAACTGAGGTATATATTCTATGGAATACAGCCAAGAGCAGACACTGAGCATAGAACCAGAAATAAACACTATTCAAAGTGGAATATGATGAAAGAAAAAAAAAACAGCTGTGTAAAAGACTGACAGTGTTTGCCTTGCATGATTTGCAGCACCAAGTATGGTCCCCTGAGCACCTCCAGGAATGACCCTTGAGCATAGAGCTGTGATAAGTTCAGAATATCACTAGGTGTGGTCCAAAAATAAAAAGAAAATTAAAGTGAAATTTTAAAAATAGGCAAGATTAGAAAACCCTTAACTAGACTCAAAAAGGGAAAAATAACTAAAATTTACGAATCAGATCTTAAATGAAAAGCATATAATTTGATGCCATTGTGCAGTCAAGGTTTTTTAACAGTACATAGCCAAAAGAGACTTCTCATGCAGTCTACTATAGGTATCTCAGGAACTCTTATTGATCCACATATTACAATCCTTTCTGAAGGGACTGGAGCAATAGCACAGTGGTAGGGCGTTTGTCTTGCACACAACCAACCCAGGATGGATGGTGGTTTGATTCCCGGTATCCCATATGGTCCCCACGCCTGCCAGGGGATTTCTGAGCGCAGAGCCTGGAGTTACCCTTGAGCACCACTGAAAAAGCAAATATATATCCCTTATGAAGTCAATAAATTCTCTAACTACATTTTGTGATAGGCACTAAGAGTTCCTAGACTAGAAAGCATTCCTCATAGGAACTGAATGTAGTTGTACACCACAGTCTATTTCTTTTTCTTAATTATTCAATTATTATGAGACACAAAGTTATGAAGTTGTTCATGATTGAGTTTCAATTGTACAATATTCAAACACCCATCCCATTACCAGTGTTCACTTCCATCCATATCCCCAGTATCTCTCCTGCTCTCCCACCCACCCCCCACCTGCAGACACTTTTCTTTTTCCTTTTAGGCACCATGATTTCCAATAATGCTACTGAAGGGATATAATTACCTCCTTTCAGCATCCAGTTCTTGTCCAGAACGATTCTTAGCACTATACATTGTCATAGAGGTGCTTTCTCTGACCTAACCTCTTTTCCCACATTTTGGCAAGATTTCTCATAAAAGCAAGTTCTCTTGGCTTTTATTTCTATTATCTTAGGGTATTATTCTCCTACTCTATTTCTTTATATATCACAAATGAGTACAATCATTCTATGTCTTTCCTCCTCCTTCTGACTCTTTCCACTCAGCATATACTCTCAATGTCATCCATGTATCAGCAAATTTCATGACTTTATTTTTTCTAACAGTTGTGTAGTATTCCACTGTGTACATGTACATAGTTTCTTTATCCACTTGTATGTTCCTGAGTACTTGGGTTTATATCCTTATTTAGACCAATTAACATTCCCACTAGCAGTGAAGAAATAATAAGTTATAAATAAGTTATAATAAATATAAATCAGTTATAAATAAGTGATTGAATTCAATTCTCTTTCACTACATACTTACTAACACTAATTTTTGTTGTTCTTTGTGAAAAGTGCCAGTCTCTGGTGTAAGGTGATATCTCATTGTGTCTTTGATTTTCATTTCCTGATGATTAATGATTTAGAGAAGTTTTTCTTGTGCTTTTTGGCCATTTAGATTTCTTTTTGAGGAAGGTTTTGTTCCTTTCTTCTTCTTCCTTTTTTTTATGTGGTTGGATGTTTTTCTCTTTAGTGGTTTTTCTAGTACTTCATATATCTTGGACATTAACTCTTTATTGAACGAATGGTGAGCAAATAATTTCTCTCAGTCTGTGAGCTGTCTTTGTATTGTGATCTTTGTTTTCTTTCAGGTGCAGAAGTTTCTTAATGTAATACCATTGTTTATGTTTGCTTCACTTGGTTGGCCAGTGGTGTTTCATCTTTAAAAATGCCTTTAGTTTCAATGCCATGAAGAGATATATTTTTTCTTTCTTTTTTCTTTTTTCTTTTTTTTTTGGGGGGGGGCCACACCCGGTGACGCTCAGGGGTTTACTCTTGGCTATTCGCTCAGAAGTCGCTCCTGGCAGGCACGGGGGACCATATGGGAAACTGGGGGATCGAACTGTGGTCCGTCCTAGGTTAGCAGTGCAGGCACCTTATCTCCAGCGCCACCACCCGGCCCCGAGATATATTTGTTTTACTTGATGTAGCTTATGGATTCAGGTTTATATCAAGGTTTTTAATCTATTGTGACTTGATTTTTGTGCATTGTCAGGAAGATATCTAAACTCTTTTTGCTGTTGTTTTGGATGACTTGATACTATATTTAGAAAATCCTAAAGAATTTACAATCACTATATTTTATCATAGAATGGCAAGTTACAAAATAAACACATAAAACTTCATGATTTGTCTTTTTGCAAATAGTTAAATAGAAGAGAGAAATTTAAAAGAAAAGAACCTATTCACAACTGTGCCTCAGAAAATCAAATACCTTGGAATTGGGGCCGGTGAGGTGGCACTAGAGGTAAGGTGTCTGCCTTGCAAGCGCTAGCCAAGGAAGGACCAAGGTTCGATCCCCCGGCGTCCCATATTGTCCCCCCCAAGCCAGGGACAATTTCTGAGTGCTTAGCCAGGAGTAACCCCTGAGCATCAAACGGGTGTGGCCCAAAAAAAATCAAAAAGAAAAAAAAAGAAAATACCTTGGAATCAACTTAACCAAAGAAGTGAAGAACCTATAAAAAATAAAACTACGAAAAGAAATACTACTTAAAGAAATACCTGAGAAAATAGAAACACATCCCCTGCTCATGATTTGGGAGGATTAACATCATTTGTATGTGGCAAGCAGTTTTGACAGCACTACTTGTTGAAGAGAGTTTCCTTGTTACATTTTATACTCTTTGTTACTTTATCAAAGATAGGGGCCCGGGGGCCGGGCGGTGGCGCTGAAGGTAAGGTGCCTGCCTTACCGCGCTAGCTTTGGACGGACCGCGGTTCGATCCCCCGTGCCCCATATGGTCCCCCAGGCCAGCCAGGGGCGACTTCTGAGCGCATAGCCAGGAGTAACCCCTGAGCGTCACTGGGTGTGGCCCCCAAAAACAAAAACAAAAACAAAAAAAAAAAGATAGGGGCCCGGGAGATAGCATGGAGGTAAGGCGTTTGCCTTTCATGTAAAAGGTCATCGGTTCGAATTCCGGTGCCCCATATGGTCCCCTGTGCCTGCCAGGAGCAATTTCTGAGCATGGAGCCAGGAGTAACCCCTGAGCACTTTATCAAAGATTAAATATTAATTATCATATACTTAGGAGTCTATCTCTGGGTTTTCTATTCTATTCCGTTGATCTGTGTCTGTCTTTATTCCAAAACCTTACTGTTTTAATTACCACTGCCTTGCAGTATTGTTTGAAATTGGAAAAAGGTGTGCTTCGCCACTGCTTTTTCCCAAGGTTTGCTTTAGCTATTTTAGAGGGTTGTTTATTGTTGGGGTTTTTTTGGGGGGGTTGGGCCACACCCAGTGACGCTTAGGGATTACTCCTGACTATGAACTCAGAAATTGTTCCTGGCTACAGGAACCATATGGGACCTTGGGGATTGAACCAGGTCCAATGTTGATCTGCCGCGTGCAAGGCAACCACTGTACCACTGTGCTTTCACTCCGGCCCCAAGCAGGAAGGATTGTGTATTGTTCCACATGAAATTCTGAAGTGTTTGTTACGTTTCTTGGAAAAAATATCATGGGTATCCTTACAAAAACTGCATTGGATCTGTATAATGCTTAGGGGAATATTGCCATTTTGATTATTTTAATCCTCCCAGATCATGAGCAGGGATATGTTTCTATTTCCTCAGATATTTCTTCAAGTAGAGTTTTGTAGTTTTCTTTTTTAGGTCCTTCACCTCTTTTGATTCCAAGGTATTTGATTTTCTGAGGCACAGTTGTGAATGGGGTTATTTTCTTTTAAATTTCTCTCTTCTATTTAATTATCTGCAAATAGACAAGTCATGAACTTTTATGTGTTTATTTTGTAACTTGACACATAATACAAGTATATTGTTTGTAAATTCTTTAGATTTTTCTAAGTATAGTATCAAGTCATTCACTAATAGTGAAAGTTTGACTTCTTTGTGCCCTATTTGGTTGGTTTTTTTTTTTCTCTCTTTACTGCTGTAGCAAGTACTTTTAGTACTATACTGAATAGAAGCGGTGAGAGTGGGCCCTATCTACTGTACTATTACTTTGGCTCCTGACTAAAATCTTTTAAATAATGACAGCAACAAAACTCAGGTGGATATACATTGACTTTATCAGCCATACATTTGGTATAAAATAGTACAACCACTCAGTAAGTAGGTTGGCAGTTTCTTCTAAAACTAACTATATGTAGCCACAGGCCCAGCAAAAATTTATAATCATACAAATATGTACGTCATAGCAGCTTCATTTGTAATATCCAAAATCTGGAACCAACAAACCAACATACATATTCTTCAGGGGGAATACAATTTAACAAGTGATGGTCCAATTACCATATGTTACTTGACTCAACAGTAGAAAGAATGAACTACTGACACATGCAACAACTTAAATGAATCTCCAAAAAGTAAGGTAAGGAGTAGATCACAAAAAGTTACATACTGTTAGAGTCCTTTTATATAGTGTTCTATAAATTATAGAAATAAACAATAGTTTAATGATTGTTAAAGTTTAGAAACTTTGACTCCAAGTCAACCTTCAGTCCTCCCTTGAGATTTTTTTATTGCATAATTGAGTATTTTGGTTAACAGGCAAAGGTCTTGAAGTCAAACAGATTGAGTTTAAATTCCATCTCTGCCACTCTCCCTTGTACTTTAAGCAAATAAAGTGCCCTTTATATTTTTAATTTCTCTTTCTGCAAGAGAGGAATAATAATGGATCCAGATCTTGAAACTATTGCAAAGATTGTAGCAGGCTGTGTGCATAATGTACTTAACAAGTACATTGCCCAGATTAAGGATGGATAATGGAGGTAGCCATCCATTATCTTGCTGGAAACACCTGGGACTTTTTTCAGAAGAACACATTTTGTAATCTCTTCAATAATTCATTCTGCCTGTGTTTTAATGGACCTTCATCAGGAAAAGATGATATCACTGATCCCTCAATGAATATAGCAGTGTTTACAAATTACAAATCTGTGCAATAGGTGGAACTTGCTATTTTAATTTACTAACTAACCCATGTTTCAGAACCGTGCAATATAATAAGTGATTCAGTTTATGTAGTGGGATTATATCCCGGATTTGTCACTGTATCTTTAAATGCTCATAGCAAGGTTGTTCAAATTTTGCTTCAGCAATTACAAGCTTTTTTATTAAAGTGTTCCAACCTAATTTTAGTCACTCATATAAGAGCTCATTCTGGCCTCCCAGGGTCAGTGGATCAAGGAAGTAAAACTTCTGACCATTTAATGATGCTAATATTTAAGTCACCTGCAGAAGAACATTTAATCTTCCATACAAATGCCCACCACCTGCACGTGAATTATCATATTCCATGGAAGCAAGTTAGATAAATTGTTGATAAATTACCTTCGCATAAAAGAAAACATGTAGCTGGGACAAGCCCCCGAGATTTGCAGACAAATGAATTATAGAAATGAATATTACACACGTAAACTGATTCCCAAAGAAGTTATCTCCACATCTTTATGTGAAGGTGGATACTTATTCTCATTTTATATGGACAATTCAATGCCGTCGAAAGAGCTAAAGCTATTTTCACCTTCTTGCTACAATGTTTATCTGTCATGGGCATTCCCCAATCCATAAAAACAGATAATGACTGTTGTATATGAAAATATTTTCGTAAGATTATTCTTTGCCTGTTGTCCCACTTTGACCTTCCAGGTGGAGATGCTGTTGAGAGCCAAATCGTTTGGGTGCCAGGCATTCAAGGCCTTTTGCCAGAGTTGGCAGGCTGGCTCGAGGTGTGTTTTGGATCTAGCAGCAGGCTGACAAAGGAGTCTCTTCGCCCAACCTTTTACCCCTTAACCCTCCTGTCTGTATGGATTATTTGCTGCGGATAAATATTACCAAGATCTCCCCCCGAAAAAGATGAAGGGGATGAGAATCAATTTCTCATTCTGGGAGCTCTTTGTGGATACACAAACAATCAACAAAGGTGAAAACAAGACCCAACAAATGGAACTGCCTACAGTAGTAAAACTTTTCAATCATTTTGCAAAGAATGACAAATCAAACATATCACTGGTATCTCCTGTAACTCTCAGTTTTGAAAGAGCTCACAGACCCCCTCAAAATTCAATTATTAAAATACAGGAAAAGGGGCATGCCACCAACGACGGACCATTTGTTCTTAACACTATTTCACAAGGAGAGTATTACACAGCTGCAGAAAACACTTTAAAGAGGATGTACTCATACCATTTAATCCACCTATTTGGGTAAAAAATGATAATGAATGGGTTGTTGGTAATATCCTCATTCAAGAAAAGAATATGCTTATGTTTCCACAGATAGCAACCCTGCCAAAAAAACCTCTGGGTCCCACTATGCCTTATCAGAAACAGGTTTCTCACAAAGGATGAAACTCAGACACTGGTACATGATAAGGAATCCTCCAAGTATAAGACTGCATGCCTTCCCCCGAGACCCAATACAGACTACTCGAGAGGATGAGAATAGGAAACCAAATTCAACCTTAACAGGTAACCAGGACTATAAATTAACTCCTCACACCGAGGCAAAGACTACCAAGATTGAAAATGACCAATTCCAGAACCTTAGTTCTTTATATAAAGGAGCTGTTCTGGTTCTTACTAGACTTCATAATTTAGGAAACACTTGTTACATGCACTCAATATCACAATGCCTGTGTAATATTCCAAGTTATACTGATTATTTTAACCAGAACTATTACACAGAGGACATTAACAAGTCAAATTCATTGGAACATAAAAAGCAATGTGGCAGAATAATTTTATAAAGTTATGAAAGCCTTATGGGAATGGCAACACAAGTAATATACACCCAAATGACTTTAAGATAACCACTGGAGAGCTAAATGACTTATTTGCAGGGCACAGTTAGCAAGATTCACATGAACTACTTCTATTTCCAATAGATGGTCTTCATCAAGACTTAAACAAAGCAGATAGGCAGAAAAGACATAAAGAGGAACATAGTGATCATTTTGTTGACTTAAAAGCTGCAGAACAAGCTTGGCAGAGACACAGTTTGATGAGTCTATTATTGTTACACTTTCCCAAGGTCAGTTCAATTCCACAGTCCACTGCCTCACCTATCACAAAGAATCTCATACATTTGGTATTTTTATGCATTTATCTTTGCCTTTGACATCTATAGATAAATGCAAATTGCAAGATTGCTCTAAGATATTTTCCAAAGAACTAAGAGGCAATGATAGGGTTTATTGTAGTCCCTGCATCATACAGCAGGATTCTTTAAAAGGGACAGAAATTTGGAAACTGCTACGTGTGATTCTAATACATTGGACATGTTTTTCCTATGATGACAATGGATGAAAAAACTACAGACCTACATGGACTTTCCTTTAGAACACTTTGACTTGTCACAGTAATCTAAAGATTCAGAGGACAACCCTGAAGAATACAATTTATTCTCTGTTTTGAACCATTATGGTGAAATGGAAAAGGGTCATTGTATGACCTATTGTGAAAATGCAGCAGGATGATATTGGTTTAAAGGTGATGATCAAGAAGTTTCAGAAATCTTCACTTCATCTGTGAAATCTCAAGCAGTTTATATTCTTTTATATACTTCAGAGTTCTGCAACTATGAATACAGCTGTTCAGATTAATCAAGTTTTCAACTAAATGATCTATAAAAATGTCTGTAATAGTGTTCTAATGCTTTAACCCACAGAAACAACTGCAATTTTATTTAGAGGCCATGGACTCTCACTATAGTGCTCACTACAAGAATGTTTTAGTGTCTTAACTTTAATATTTTTATTTTTATAATGACTTTTTAATGTTTTTGTTTACAGTTATCCTTGTAGAAATAGATTGGATGCTCTAGTTTCACATTACAGTGCTATCTTCTCTTAGACTCCTTATAAAGTGTTCATTATAATGCCTATTCATTTTCTATTTGATTAAGTCTGATAATATGATAAAATGTTTCTGCCCACAGATATCTCTGCAAAAGGCCATAGACTCTTGCTACAGTGCTAATTCTTTATGTATGTCTCTGCAACTTATTTTCCATTCAAGCTAGCTTACTATTATATCATAATGCTTTTGTTCTCAGTTTGCTTTTAGGAAAGGAATCTGGATGCTCAAGATCTGTTTATATGATGTTTCATGGTGTAGACTCCTTTTATAGGCTCATTACCATATTAATTAGTATTCTAGACTTGGAAAATATAATTGTTTTTAGAATGCTCTATGTACAGTCTGATCTATAAAGCTTTTCGGCCAAGTTTACCCTCACAAATTGTGATTTTCTTGGAAATTTGGAAACCTTCCCAACCAGTCTTCTGGCTTCATATTTTTTAAGCTCTTTGACCCTTCTTTCCACCTGGATCAGTTTTACAACTGCAACCTAATGATCAATCTTCATTGTCTCTGTGTGTGTGCGGGGTGGGGGGTGGGGTGGTGACCACCTCAATGTCTGTCGAAAATCTGTATTTTACATGTCGGTCTATGTTATATATAGTCCTTCCAGTTGTACATAGCTCTTCCTTCTTTTGCTTCCCCTGCTTACCACTTTACAAATTCTTTTTTATTTCACTCTTCCACCCCTAATTTGTCATTACTTCCTATTTTACCGTTTTTACCCTCAGAGGTTCTTCATTCCTATGAATCAGAACATTTCTTCCTATCCCCAGCCAGCCTCCCGCCTCAGCCCCAGGAAGAAGCCGCTGTAGCTGTTGATTGCTTTCGGTGGCCCATTTATCCCACTTCCTTTTGCCTTGAACTGTTGCTTGCAAGCAGATTCAGCATTGTAGAGACCCTTGACTCGAAGACATTTCCTGATCCATGACTGTTGTGAACCGTTTTTCAAACTCCGCTAGACCATGTTGCTCGCTGAAGCTGTGCTCTGGATTGTTATAAAAACTAAAGACAGAGAGAGACTGAGAGCTGTTGACGAACAGCTACATGTGTGTCTTTCTTCGATTCCTGCCAGAATATCAGCTTTGTGTTCAGCCAAACAGGTCCAGAATTTGCACTAAGTGAACAGAAATATGAACAACTATAAAATACTTTATTATTTCATAATAAAGTAATTATAAATAATTTCTTTGTGTTTATTTGATTCTTATTCAAGAGAATTGCTTTTTATATAGTCAATATAGGCAGGCACAGAGTTCAATTTTTTTTAACATTTTCTAATGGTGGTGTGCCTCATGATTTTTTTTTTCATGAAAAATATGTGCCTGGGCCCGGGAGATAGCATGGAGGTAAGGCGTTTGCCTTTCATGCAAAAGGTCATCGGTTTGAATCCCGGTGCCCCATATGGTCCCCCGTGCCTGCCAGGAGCGATTTCTGAGCATGGAGCCAGGAGTAACCCCTGAGCACTGCCGGGTGTGACCCAAAAACCAAAAAAAAAAAAAAAAAAGAAAAAAGAAAAAAGAAATCCAAAAGGCATATGAAAATTCTCCACAACATTAATCATCAGGGAGATGTAAATCAAAACAACAGTAAGATATCTCACCAACAGATACTGGTTCACATCAAAAATAGCAAAAACAATCAGTACTGGTACAGATACATAAAGAAAGAGACTCTCATATATTTCTGGCAGGAATGCTAATTCTGGGTTGAAGTTCATATCACTACTCCATCAGATCCTTTTTAATAGGTCCTCATTTTATCACAATAAAGCCCAAGTGGTTCAGAAGGCCTAGCTATACCAACTGGTTCCTGCCTATTTCTCTAGCTCACCCTCACTACTTCTCTCCTAATATAATACTTAGAACCCTCACCTCCTAAGGTCACTGGTTCTGTTTCTTCTGCCCATCACCAACCTCCTTCCACTTCACCTGCCTAACCTCATTCACCTGTCTGGGTCCCTCAACCCAGAATTAGCATTTTTAAATATTGCCAAATTCTCAGATGGGGTAATCTGCTCCAGATCAAGCACTGGGCACTCAACATGGAGGCCTCCAAACCTGTACTGATAAACAGAAACCAGGCTGTCTAGCCCTCACTAGATGACATACACCATGGGAGCTTCAAGACTCCATCTCCATCAGGGTGCTAGAGAAGTTGCTACATTTTTCTTTCAGGGTCCACAACTCCACTTGCAGATAGGTTCCTTGTCAGGAGACAAAGGGAAAAGAACAAAATAATATGGGCCATAGCCCAGATGAGATTTCCACTGCCTGTCCCCCTCACTGCCTCCTTGTATTTGCCGTAGCATTGAACCATCCCTTCTGGCCCTGGCCCCTCACTTCAGGATATGATCACACAGATGGCCACCAGCAGGACTATGTTGAATCCCAGGGTAAACAGGCTGAGGCTGTGACTTGAACAAAGACACTGCCACAGTGAAGGCTGGATGGAGACATCCCTGAAAAAAAATGAAAAGGAGTGTCATGAGGAAAGGCATCAGGGATATGAAGTCTAGGGGTGTGAGGTAAAGGGGACAGCATCCAGGACAAAGGAATTAGAGACCACAATGGAAACACAGTAAGGGAAATATAGTCAAAAGTGTGATTTGACCCCATTGTTCAGAAATTGCATGTGCATTTGCACTGTAATATGGGTGCATACATATAACACACATAGCACATGATACCTCTGTGTGCAAATCTTCTATTTTGAACCTGGAGTTCTTTTTTATCTTTATTTAAGCACCATAATTACAAGCATGATTGTATTTGGGTTTCAGTCATAAACAGAACAACTCCCTTCACCAGTGCAACATTCCCACCACCAATACCCCCAATCTCCCTCCTCCCCTTCCCCTGCCTGTATTCGAGACAGGCATTCTACTTTTCTCATTTATTAACATTGTCATGCTAGTTGTTAGTTGACACGGCCCACTCAGGGAGTGCAAAAACCAAAAGGTGAATTGCACTCCTGAGAAGAAATTGTATTTGTCAGAAAAGCCTGCTTTGGGGCCGAGCGGTGGCGCTGGAGATTAGGTGCCTGTGCTAACCTAGGACAGACCGCGGTTCGATCCCCCGGTTCCCCATATGGACCCCCGTGCCTGCCAGGAGCGACTTCTGAGCGAATAGCCAGGAGTAACCCCTGAGTGTCACCGGGTGTGGCCCAAAAACCAAAAA
>PVKC010030388.1:0-14851 GCA_004027635.1 Crocidura indochinensis | reverse complement strand
TCCGTCCTAGGTTAGCACAGGCACCTTACCTCCAGCGCCACTGCCTGGCCCCCGAACATAGGCTTTTTCAAAATCTTGTATTACATAAACAATAAGTAGTATAAATATATACATTACCAGGGGCTGGAATCATGGTGTAAGCAGTAGGGCGTTTGCCTTGCACATGCTGACCTAGGACAGACCACGGTTCGATCCCCAGCATCCCATATGGTCCCCCAAGCCAGAAGCAATTTCTGAGCACATAGCCTATAGTAAACCTTGAGTATCACTGGGTGTGGCCACCCAAAAATCAAAAGAAAATAAAACAAAATATATATACATATATATACATCACCAGAATTCCAATTAATATTGAATCTAATTTTCTATTACCGTAGTCCAATATTTATTTGAGAATATTAGACTTTTTATGTCCTGCTTACTGGACTGCAATGAATGATTCTGCTCTATGAGTACAGAAAATAATCTATCTAACTACTGAAATGATCCAGTGCTTTATTTATTAAAAATTTTTCTTTTCACATCTGTAGCAATGTGTTTACTCTGGAGAAGGTGACTTTTCATAAAGTAAAATTATAAATATATTAAACCTACCTGAATTTAGAATGCAGATATTCATAACTTATTATAATAAATGCCTGTTTTCCATTTATGATATAGGGTACTTTATATTAAGGTTAACATTGATAATATAGGTAATAAGTTAATGAGTATATTTTTAGGACCTAATAACCCTAAAATTTGGGTAATCCCTGAAGCATGGAGTTTAACCTCTAGTCTTTTTTATTATTTTGGGAAGGAGCGCAAATTTTGATGTGTCAACCACTCCATTCATGACTACAGAGATATTCTAACCATTTATTATATATAAATTACTTTATTTAAAAAATCATGTATAAAAAATAAAAATAAAAATCATGTATCACATAGTCAATATAGTTCATCATCATAATACACTTGTTTTAGGTAAGTGGGAGAAAAATTACTAAAAGTGAACAGAAGAAAGAAAGAAAGAAAGAAAGAAAGAAAGAAAGAAAGAAAGAAAGAAAGAAAGAAAGAAAGAAAGAAAGAAAGAAAGAAAGAAAGAAAGAAAGAAAGGAAGAAAGAAGGAAGGAAGGAAGGAAGGAAGGAAGGAAGAGAAAGAAAGAAAAAGAAGGAAGGAAGGAAGAAGGAAGAGAAAGAAAGAAGAAAGGAAGAAAGGAAGAAAGAAAAAAAGAAAGAAAGAAAAAAAGGAGGAAGGAAGGAAGAAAAAGAAAGAAAGAAAGAGAAAGAAAGAAAGAAAGAAAAAGAAAGAAAGAAAGAAAGAAAGAAAGAAAGAAAGAAAGAAAGAAAGAAAGAAAGAAAGAAAGAAAGAAAGAAAGAAAGAAAGAAAGAAAGAAAGAAAGAAGAAAGAAAAATGGAAAAAAGTACAACAAGAAAATTTGTCAAAATTATTGTATGTTTCAATGAGGTCATTAATTGTCAGCAGGTTTAGTAAGCTCTTACTGCTAGTTGATCATTCTATTACTTCTTTTGTTTCTAAACATTAGGTGGCTTCTGATACACATTGGCATCTAAACTGGTGTATTCCGATGAGGTCACAGTATTTAAAAGATTGGAGTTGTTGCACAATTCAGAAATTCCAACCACAATTGCTGATACTGTGGCTTTTGTGGGGTATGTTTTCAGCTGTCATGCCTTCTGGAAGTACAAGAAGGTGAGAGGGGGGTGCCCACATTCACTTCAAAAGAGTCCACATGATGTTAGACCATATATAACAGTATACCTGGGTTTTGATCAGATTGATGTCTCTGCAAAGAGCCATAGCGGAGTGGTTTAGCATGGCCATACATGAAGTGGCAGTTGTGGGTGTTGGGTACTGCTAGCATAACTTTGGCAGAGTGGGTATTTATTTGTTCCATCTTCTCTTCCTTTCTTCACTAAAGTTACATTTTCAGCTGTGTCCAGTATACATATGATTTTTTTTTTTTTGGTTTTTGGGTCACACCCGGCAGTGCTCAGGGGTTATTCCTGGCTCCATGCTCAGAAATTGCTCCTGGCAGGCACAGGGGACCATATGGGGCACCGGAATTCAAACTGACGACCTTTTACATGAAAGGTAAACGCCTTACCTCCATGCTATCTCCCGGGCCTCGTACATATGATTTTAATAGCTTATTATATGTCTCTTTCTAGAATAGAGTGAATTTATTGAGTTGGCTGAATACAAACATGGTGACTGCATTTGTGGGCATGGTTTTAGCTGCTAGACCTTCCCAATACAAGAAGGTGGGGGAGTAGGGGTGCCTTCACTCACACCAAAAATGTCCTAGTTAACCATTTTTTGGATAAAATCTTATGCTCAGAAACTTAGGCATATAACCAGGGCATTTGAGAACCAGAAGTCTGAGTGGCCACAGAGATAATACAATGGGTAAGGGGCTTATTTTGTCCTCCATATATTCCTCTGAGCACTGCCAAGAGTTATCTTTGAGCACAGAGCCAAAGTGAACATGAGTATTGCTGGTTATCATCCTAAACACCAAAAAAAGAAAAAAAAAAGTATGAGAGAGAACATGAAACTTAGTGCTCATTCAAAGTACAAAGTCAGAGCTTGAATGTTTACCATGACATCAATAATTCTTATTATGCCGGAAGTTTGTTTTATAGTTTGCCCTCATTGTCTCCTTTAGGTTTGAATCACTGATATTCTTCTAATACTGGAAAAGGTGGCATGAATTTCATAAATTTGATACAAAGTCTGACTTCCTTCTTACTAGAGTTGAAAATTTTAACCACTGAGGGAAAAGATAGATTTAGCCCAAACTGCTCTTAAGAGAATTTATCATAACCATTAGTTTAAAAATATGTCATGGAAGCAGGTTTGGTTTCCTAGTTTTTCCTCATCTATATAAAATCATATTCATATTATAAAACCAAGGAAAATCAAGGACCCTTAATAGTTTTTCAATAGCTTTTCTTATGCTGTATAAACTATCAGCAACTCAGATATATTTATGTTATAAAAAGCATTTTTTGAAGAAAATTGACACAAAAGGTTTGAAACCTTTAGTTAGTGAAGAGATTAACCATTCCTTGAAGTTAATTGCTTGAAATCACTAGCAAAGTACAGCTCATGTTCAAGTATCATGATTTGGTGGAAACAATCTTTTGTTTTTTCCAGAAATTTTCACTACTAATCTTACCCATATGTTTGCTTTCTGAGAACAGTGTCATATGCATCACCTAACCTATTAGTTGGAGTAAGCTTTTATTATGCTTACTTTAATGGTTTTATAAGATTTACTATTAAACCATTTAATAGTTCTCCCAAATGTGTTAATAAACGTGAACTATTCAAATATGCGACAAAAGGGACAATGAAGGATAGATAATGAGAGATTGAAAAATCATCCTGAGAATTTCATAAGAAGATTGGATGCCTAGCAAGATGTGTGGTGTATATAGACTTTGTAAACACCAATTTCCTTTTCTCCTTTTCTACTTCACCTCTAGACCCCTCTTTGCTTTCTCTGGCAAGCATTTTGGCAAGAGCATAGTGGGTGGGCCAATCAGTGGAAGGTTCCAAATGAAAGGAAACCTGTGGTCTCATGAGTCCCAGAGTCCAGCCAACTCCAGCCACATTTGTCTTCTTTAGAACATCCTGATGTAATCCTTACACAAGTTCTCTCGAGGGCCCTACCCTATGTGTATTATCCTCTTGGGTGAGAAGTGTTTGTGTGCATAGTGGGAAGAGGTGCTTAAGGGAGGGCCATGTGAGGAAAATATAATTGAAGTGCTGGCAACTCCAATTTATTCTATGATTTTTTTTGTACAGAATATGAATTTTATTCAAGGAAGTGACTAATTGGATGGAACATTCTAGGATACTTGGCAGACTGTGTGCTATATTGTGAGATAAATGGAGTTTTCTTTAAAGTATGACCCACCTCCCTTTTCCAGGCCTGAGAATGGAATCAAATTATTGTCACTTCACACTTCTAATAATTTTAATGTTTGTTCTCATAAAAGTAAAAATTGTATTAAAATATTTTAGGACCAGAGAGAGTACAACAGAAATGCTTTGCACATGACCAACCTGATTTAATCATTTGGACTACATTTGATCCCCAAAGAACTCCAGGAGTGATCTCTGAGCCAAGGGCCAGAGGTAATTTCAAACACTACTGGCTATGTGACCCAACAACCCTATCCCAATAAAAAGAATAATTTTTTGATGTAAATAGTTGGCCTCCAGAGATATGAAATTCTTTGTGGAGAGCTCAGCTTTAAAATTCCCCAAGAGAACTTTTTGATTGGGAGAATCTTGAGAAATGTCCCATAAATATCATTCTATTCAGTCTTTTGGTAAAGGAATCTTACATGTCTGATGGTTCTCTTAATATCTCGGTAGCAGCACTAGGATTGTAGATGTGTCATTGATGAAGAACTTGGAGGTTAGTTTTTATTTCACTTTTCGACATCTTAAGAAGTAATTATTAAAAATTATATTTAAACAAAGCAAGCACTGTAAAATTTTTCAGAAAACTTTTCTCTCTGGCTTCATTCTTGGTCATGAGAAATTAGGTGTGTTATATAACTTCTCTGACTTTTCATCACCTTGTACATATTTAAATGGGGATATTAAATGAAAATATTGTTAATACCTAAGGTTGGCAAGGATATATTGGTAGATGGAACACTCTGATTCCATTGCTGTGAACTAGGTGCAGCATTTGTGTGTGAGGAGACTTTGGCAATGTGTATTTAAGTATATACAATGGTGCTGCTTGCCAGGTAATTTCCCTTTCCTGGAATGCATACTAAGATAATAAAGTATGAGCAAAATTAAAACCCTTTGTAAATATATTTGTTAGATTTTAATAGACATTTATATGGAAAACTGCAAGAAAAATGGTAATTGGGTATTAATTAATTTAATAAGAGTCCTGGATAGAGCTGGATGATGGTGGATGGATGGTGAACCCTTTCTCGCTGGGCCAGGTGTCTGCATCCTTTTCAAGCTGGTGGGTCTGTGGGTTCAGGATAGCAGTGAGGAAATGACCCACAGCAGTCAGATTTCAGGAGACCTGAAACTTTATTAAAGACCCTAGCTACCATGTGTAGCTCTAAACTAAACAGCCTCTCTGAACCCAATCGTCTCTGATCTCTCCATTCTGCCTTAATCTCTTGAGGACTCTCCTGTAGGGTCTCCTGAATCTCACTGAATTCTCCTCTGAGTCTCCTCTTACCCTTAATTAGCAACCACAGGCCCCTCTCATTCAGGTCATCTAGGCAGAAGTTGGGGGAGGGGTAACAGTAAAGTCCTAAATAACCAGTCATATGAGATTAGTGACTAAATGATATAAAAACTATCCTTACAATGAAATACTATGTGTGGTCGTTGAAAATGGCACTGCAGTGGGTATACTGGTAATAGGTGTCGTACTGGAATGACGTGCATGAGAAATCATTATCAGTACTAAACCACAGAATATCAATAAATCCTTTCTAAAAATGGCATTACAAAAAGGACCACTTGCTTTAGCAACCCTTGAGGTTAGGAAAGAGGATATGGAAAGTAGGACGGGAACGGAGGTGGAGGGAGGACAATTTGGTGATGAAAGTTCCCCTGATTTTATGTTAATTTGTACCTAAAATATGATTGTCAACAATATGTAAGTCAATATGATTAAAATAAAAATTATATTTAAAATGACATTACGGGGCCAGAGAGATAGCATGAAGGTAAGGTGTTTGCCTTTCATGCAGAAGGTTGGTGGTTCGAATCCCGGTATCCCATATGATCCCCTGAGCCTGCCAAGAGCGATCTCTGAGCATAGAGCCAGGAGTAACCCCTGAGCATGGCCAGGTGTGACCCAAAAACCAAAAAAATGAGGGAAATGGAGAGCCTGTCTAGAGTACAGGCGGGGGGTGGGTGGGGAGGAGGAGATTTGGGACAATGGTGATGGGAACATTGCACTGGTGATGGGTGGTGTTCTTTACATGACTGAAACCCAAACACAATTATGTATGTAATCGAGGTGTTAAAATAAAATATTAAAAAAAAAACAAAAAAAAGACCTTACACAGATGTATCTATTACTTGGATATTTATAACAGTATTTATTAGAAAATGAGAATATGTAAATGCTCTCAGAAGAACAGTACCCCTTTTCACCTAAATATTGTTAAACCAGGTGAAATAATAGATTATTTCTCTTCTTGTCACTTCCATATGTATTTTACTAACAACCTTTTTGAGGGGGGGCACACACAGCAACATTCAGGGGTTACTCCTGACTCTGCACTCAGAAATTACTCCTGACAGGTTTGTGGGACCACATGGGTTGCCAAAGATCTCAAGGGAAAGTCACTGTGCTACAGCTCTAGCCCCTGGGTAATCTTCCAACTTTGAATTCTCTTAAATTATTCACTTTTCTCCATTTCCATAAGTATACATTATACTGTTATCTAATAATGCAAGCCAAAACTGTACTTAGCATGACCATATTTATAACCTATGCAGACCTACCTCTATGCTGAGAAAGAGGTACCTGGAAAAGTTCTATCAAACTGCTATGGTTCTACTTGTGTATTGGAATTTTAAATAATTTTATTTTTTATTTTATTTTTATTCATATTGTTTCAGAAATCTAAAAATGACAATGTATATTTATTCCCTCTGTTTATGAAAGTACAATGGTAATAATAGCCATTACCCTCTATTCTTTGCCTCAATATGTTATCGTTTTTTATTGTTTTCCATTTGTGGTTAACGTATAAAGAAATGCAGATGAATGGTGAGTAAATATCTTCTTCAGATCTTAGTTATAGAACTGGAAACTATCAGGACTCCCACGGTCAATATGGATCACTTCTATTATTTTGTGGTCATTATGTTACATAGAAAATTAAGAAAAAGTTTAGAGGGCTAAGTTTTTGGAAGCTTGAAATTGGATTCAAGAGTTTACTGGTTATATGAAGTTGAGCAGCTTAGCATCACAAGTCTTAATTTTCTCATCCTTAATGTTGGGACAACAAACATTTTCTGTTTTTCAAGAAAATAATCTCTCTTTCAATTTGTCTTGCAAATATATTATAAACCCCAAGCAACAAATTGTAATGATGAAGATAAAACTTACCTTTTAAGAAGCTCCAATAATACCTTTACAATAAATATATCTATTTTTTCTAATGTAAATACTGGTATTTTCTTTTATTTGACATTTATCTTCCATCATAATTTTCTTCCCTGTTTTCCAAATTAAATGTGCGCTTAGATATTGACCTTTACTTCCAGTATCTCGTGATCCATTTCTGTCTTTCGTTTTGCTGGGGACTGAATCATTTTCAGTGTGTAACCTTCCTATTTCAATCTGGAATAACATTCTTCTCTTATCAATTTTGATAATGCTAAACAATCATTGAATGCAAATTCTGTTGAAAATTCTATATTTTATACCAGGGCTGTGTTTTCTCTCAAAATAGTGTTGAGATATCTTGACATGAGAGTATTCTGTTCTATACCAGTAAAGGACAGTAAAGGATATTTTCAGTATAGAGTGGGTATTCATTTCTGATTCCATCGAAGAAGAAAAATATGAAATGCATTCATCTAGTTAATTCAAATTAAGAAAAGGTAAATAATGACAAGAATACTAAATAACTAATTCCTAAGGATATATTAATCCCTATGTTTGTCATAGATATATTTAGTATAGCCAAGATTTGGAAATAACTTCAATGCCCAGCAACAGATAAATGGATAGTAGAATTATAATACATATTCCCAACAGAATGCTATACATTTATTAAATGAGTATACTGTTCTTTGCCACTTAGATGGAATTGGATGGTATAATAAGTGAAATGAATCAGAAAGAAAATTGTTTCTCAAAGATATCCTAAAGATATGTGGATTATAAGGAAACAAAACAAGGGTTGAGACAGTTTCCAATGTAACAGTCAAATAATGCCAACAGATCAGAAATCTGTGGCCAAAAGCTGGAGATAGAAAAAAGGTTTTTGGATGATTGTGGAAGTCTACTGATATAGTGGTGAAAGTGGTAAGGTAGAACTTTGCAAGAGTGAAGTGGTAATATGGAGAAATGAAAGGAAATCAACATATAAAATGTACATTTAGTAATAAAGTTCATTGGCTCAAAAGTTAAATAGTTCTCTTCAATAAGTTGCAATAGTTTTAAAGAAGAAACATATTCCTTGGATCATCATGTCCCAATTTAGAAAATGGAATTTGGCCATGTATTTTGAACCCACCTGGTTTGACATAAAGAAATATGATGGGCATTTATGAAGTGTTGACTCACTGGAAACATAATATGCAAGTGGAATGCTAAGCAAAAGAGCTGATCAATGCAGAGTTCAGTTTTAAAATGCTTTCATCTGCTATAACTGATTTTCTTGGCAGTACCAGAAAGATCTAGAATTTTACAAAAACACATTTTTACATGGATATGCATATATATAAATTGAATTTGCTAAGATATTTATTACTGATCTCAGATTTATAAGAAAGCATCTTCTACGTCAAATATAAACTTCAAACACAAATAAATAAAAAGAGTGCTAATCAACAATGGCTATATAGCATTTTAAATTTGCATTTTAGATTTCAATGCACAAAGAAAGAAAAGAGCAGAAATGCTAAACAAAACAAAAACAAAACAATTCTAGAGCAATAAAAGCTATGGTCCATGGGAGAACATGCATTTTTTTGAGAGCGCTTACTGTGCTGAAGGGAAAAAGATCCTTGCTTCCAGACCGTCTTAGCATTTTAGGCTTTTTAGTTCATAAGCCTTTAGTCCTTAAGTTTCAGCACCTGTTCAAATGAAAAAAGTGTGTAAATAAAGAATTCCCTCATTCCCATATTTATTAAAAATTATCCTCTAGCTTGTTTGCTGGTGGTAAAAATTTTATACTTTCATGCTCTTTCAAGATTCTGATACCTCTCAATCTGCTATCAACAAAGACCATATAGTCTGTTATCTCTGCCATTTTAAAAGCTATGAACAGAAATGGTTTCCAGATAAAAATTAATTGGAGATTATTACGAGGAAATTGAATTGTTAAGGGCTAATTCTATGAAATGGAGCAAGAGAAAAGTAGCTAACAAAACAGATCAAGACAAACAAACACAATTATTCCTACTAGAATTAGAATAAAAATCAGGTGTCATTAAGGAAATTACTGACATAGTTCAGGGAGATTTCTAAGAATTAGGGTAAATATTCTGTTTTGAAATATCTGGAAGCTACTTGAGGGGAAGTCTGGGGAATTATTTGAGAGAAAGACCAAAACCAAAGCAAAAATAAGCAGAAAATTTAGATTCTTCCATAAACAGAGAAGTTCAAGAAAGTCAGAAATGATAGAAAGAAAGTATTCTCCCAAGTGAAAGGTCTATTATTCTATTATCATTTAAGTCAAAGGCAGGTCTGGTTTATCAAACCAAATCTCAGATTAAGTGAAGTGAGTGGATATCCAGAATAGATTTCAACAGTATTAACCTCTGGCCAGAGGGAGGTTAGAGCTACTAAAAAATGTTAAGAAATACAACTTCAAAGGTAAATGCATGTAATGGACAGGAAAATCCATGAGGATCAGAAACCCAAGTGCCTATACTTGCCAGGGAAGTGGAAAAGAAATGAAAGAGAGAATGCCAGATGACTCAGCTGGAACCAGGAATATGGGGGAGAGGACTTGGCAGCAGCTAGTTGGTATTGGAAAAATTGGGTCATATTTGGAGCCAGACATTTCCCCAAAGCCCCAAACTTTAATATTCCACCTGTGAGGGCCAGTGCCTTAGGATGATAGTCCTTAAATTTCAGTGTCAGAATTTTAGAGATCGTTGGTGTATTCAGCAGTATTTCCAGTGAGGAATGGGAAGGGTGTGTGCATTTCCAATTCAATCTCCAAAGGCCTCATTAGTAAGGATATAGTAAAACAAAATTTAAAATATTTGAATTATTTGTTTTTAGTTGTTTTTCTATCCAGATAACTCTACAGCTATAGTTCAGTAATTTTTATGCTCAAAGAACCATATTCATTCATGGTCAAATTTTTATTAGAGAGAAAATTGCTCAAAAATTAAAAGGAAACTCCTTTATCCAAGACATGATTTTTATAAGATCACTGTTCATTGATGGAGTTGTAGGGAACATTTGGACTTGTCCTATTTGAAGAAACACTGATAGTTTTATATTTTCCAAACATAACTTTATTTTGAAAGATACATATGTAGATAAAATATACCGGTATGCTTGAGAAACTTTCAAAACCCTGGTTTTAGCCACATAATTACTATTTTAAGAACATATTCATAACTGAATAATGTAGGCGATGGTTAATAATAAATAATTTTCTATAACATTTCTTTAAATTGTTTACTTCTTTGCTGCATTTGGTATATTAAAATTATATATATATATATATATATATATATATATATATATATATATATATATATATATATATATATATATTTGTTTTTTGGCCAAACCCAGTGACGTTCAATGGTTACTCCTGGCTATGCGCTCAGAAATCACTCCTGGCTTGGGGGACCATATGGGTTGCCAGGGGATCAAACCGTGGTCCGTCCTAGGCTGTGCCACCGCTCCAGCCTCTATATCGATTTATTTAAAATAAAAAATTTAAATTTAAATAATTTAAAATAAAAAATAATAATTGATAATATATGTTAAAATATATCATTTTGATGTTTATTTTAAATGAATTATTTGGAATTCAGTAATTATCTCAAAGAGTGAATGTTGAATCAGATTCTCAAATTAGTTCCCCCTGCACACATTTTACAATAATTAACTTATGAAGAAAATTACTTATATGATTTTGCAACTATTTATGAGACAAATTTACTCATTCACTTTCAAACCAAATTTTTAATCAGACTAAAAGCTATGAAATGTCTGACAAAATAAATTCACCTGCTGTGATGTATATACACATCCACAGAGAAATTGGCATACAGTTTGAAGAAGGATGGGAACCTATTCAAATATTTCTGAGAAACTGTTTTTTACTTTGGATCCTGCTGATGGAAACTTACAAGATGTAGAAAATAATTGTAGTCTACTGTTTGATAAAACCCTGATGGGTTTGTCACATAGACTAAGTCAAACGTTTATTTTTAAAGATTGCAGATGAGAAAAAGCATACATGACAATGTCTCAAAATTCTAATTTTACCCATATAATTACCTGGGTTTAAAAATATAAAACTCATACTCATTACTTGGATATATATAAAATATAAAGTTCGTGGATATTAATTATTTGGAAAAGGTTTTCTCTAATTTGGCTTATAGAGTTTAATAAGAGAGAATCTTCAATTCTAATGTGACTGAAAGTGAGTCAGAATTTCTCCTAATTCTAAAGCTTCAGTAGAATGTACTTTATGACTGAAGTACTTTACCCCCTATTGCCAGTTCTCAAAAAAGGTCTGCTTGGTTTATAACCAAATGCTTCCAATGGTTGCTTCTAGGTGAGGGTTATTACTTATGACTCTCTGGGGAATGACTTTACTTACTATTCAAAATAAATGATTAAATCCCCTAGCAAAGATTAGAAACCAATTAGGTGTGAAAGAGTTTGTTATGCTTTAGCTTGTCTTAGATATTGTAGGAAAGGGGATGTGATTTAGGGAGATATTAATGCTGTGCACACAAAGTTTCTGAAGTAATTTTCAAGATTAGGCATTCAGTTCCAGGGTTTTATCTGAGTAAATTGGAGGTTAGAAAGAATAACTGTATGAACCCTAGAAAGAAGGGTTGGAGAAAGTAGGAGACAGTGCAAGGACAAGCTGATAGCTACAGTAGGAAGAAAGAATGAGCCAGGCCAGGTGGTATGTGTACTCCTTGTGTCACTCTCCTTTCCCGATTAACAACCCTAATTTTCTGGCCTTCCCTTCACTCTCACTGATAAAGAGAAGGAGGGTTGAGAATAGAAGGAAAGAGAGAAATAGAAGTGCTGTTATTAAGGAAGAAAATGAGGGAAAAACAATTCTCTACTTTCATGGTTGTGATCTTATGTCATTACTTTAAATTCAGAATGAATGATTCAAAGTGGATTGTGTGGAAAGTAACAGGAGAACATTCCCAGTTCTTTGTTCTGTAGCACTATTGAATGCCATTCATATTGGGGAAAAAATTCCATGATTAATGTGAAAGAGATTAACTAAAAATCTTAACTTTATCTGAATACCCATTCAGTTTTGATCTTTTAGTGCTAAACTTGAAATATTTCAGAAAGTATGAAAGTTGAAAGTTGAAAGTTGTTGAAAGTTGGAATATTTTTGTTGTATGGTAAATGAAATTTAGTAGGCACAAGGCTCCATTAGATCACTAGAAATATGAAAACTAGGATGGGATATTTCAAAGTAATTTTAATTCTGGAGCCCAAATAGCCACAAAGAATGTTAAA
The DNA here is from genome assembly GCA_004027635.1 of Crocidura indochinensis. NCBI lineage: Eukaryota > Metazoa > Chordata > Mammalia > Eulipotyphla > Soricidae > Crocidura > Crocidura indochinensis. Next base: position 2,414 of record PVKC010030388.1, on the reverse strand, counting down.
ATTTCTCGAAAACATCGTAAGAGAAACCATGCCCCAGTGTTCAGAATAGCCAAACAGACTCTTAACTAAACACCAAGAATGTTTTCTAGCTATAGTTCTATTTACCTAAAATTCTTCTCTGGTTCCTTTTATTTCCTGCTTTATCATTCTGATGATGACAGTCATCTTCAGAATTTAGATTGCACAGTCAGTAAATAGTGGAAGAATCAAAACTTCAAATATATTAGGTAGCTCAGAACCAAATATAGACCATATTGTAGAAAGTCAAAGTAATTTTTCAGCAGCTTTTTCTTTTTCTTTCCCTTCTTACATAAATATCGCCATTCCCCATCCTCTTTCCAGTCTTCATCCCTTCCTCTTCCCTATTAGTAGTTCCTGATGGCGTTCCTGTGCCTTCTGTTTCCTCCCCATTCACTTCCTGTTCTTTTACTCTTGCACTATCTTCTTTAAGCCATTGAACCAACCAATCTTCCTTCCTTCCTTTCTTCCTTCCTTCCATCCTTCCTCCCTTCCTTTCTCCCTTCCTTCTTTCATTCCTCACGCCTCCCTTCCTTTTTTCATTCCTCACATCATTTATTCCTTCCTTACTTCCTCCCTTCCTTTTTTCCTCCCTTTCTCCCTCCCTTCCTTCCTCCCCTCCTCCCTTTTTCCTCCCTTCCTCCCTCCCTTCCTTCATCTTTTCCTCTTTCCTTTCTTCCTCCTTTCCTCCTTCCTTCCTTCCTTTTTCCTTCCTTCCTTCCTTCCTTCCTTCCTTCATCCATCCCTCCCTCCCTTCCTCCCTCCCCTCCTTCCTTCCTTCCTTCCTTCCTTCCTTCCTTCCTTCCTTCCTTCCTTCCTTCCTTCCTTCTTTCCTTCCTTCCTACCTTTCTTCCTCACACCCTGAGTTCTTCTCTTCCTTCTTTATGTCCCTTTACCAATTTCCATCCATTTTCTTATGTACAAGACTTTTGAATTCTAGCCATCTGTTAATATAAGGCAATGAAAACTGTTGAAGTCACATCAAATTCCACTTGCTTTGCCAGTTAAAAATACAGATGCTTCCTGTTTTATGCTTTCCTCTCACTTTCTCTAGAGTTTAAACATGAAAATATGTTCAATGATAAAAACCAGCACATATCCTCTTTCATCAGGAAACCTATTCCAAACAATGAAAGGTAGAGTTATTTTCCCAAGCCTGGTGAGAGTGTTTAAATATTGGGAGAGTCATACACAGAACTGTAATCTCATAGAGCAGAGACATAATTATTCAAAATATCACATTTTACAGATGAAGGAATTGCTATAGCTAGGAGCCGTAATTGTTCTCATATGTCCTTACTGATTTGCCAAAGTTCACATCAACTTACAGTTTCACCTAAAACAGTCCAGCTTTAATTGGTCCATAGCTTTCTATGTTCATCACTGCTTAGAGTTCTTTTTTTTACTACTGGGAAAGGCCAAATATTAAGCAGTGGAGCATTCACTGAAAACTTAAATGTGTCTGAGTAGGAAAAAAAAGTGAAAAATGAGAGTTGAAACCTGGGTTCTAATTACAGTACTCCCTACCTGTCAGGTCTTGAAAAAATTTCTGCTATTAGACCTTGAAAGACTAAGTCAAATTTCTTCAGTTTTTTGAATCTTTTCTTCCCTTCATGTTTCTGCTGACTCAGAGCATATAACTTTGGCCAAGTTATTAGCTGCCATAAATCTCAATTTTTCTAAGTACAAAGGAAGAATAACATATGCCTATATTTTCCTACTATAAGAATACTAAGTATTTTAGTACCATTAAATAAACTTTAATATCACACAGAAGTAGGTTTATTTAAATCACTATAGACATATAACTGGTCTCTAAAGCTAAATATGACAATAAGTAGCATTATATTAAAGACTAAATTTTTATCCACTTTTCTCCAAAATATTTTTATTATTCTTGTAACATATATATGGTGGATATGCATAATGCATCTGATATGTCATTGGATACTTTTCATTTCATAACTGATCCTATTTTCACATTTTTTATTTCAATGACTGATCATTCATTTTCCAAAAGCATAATAGAAATGTTCTCACTATTTATATATTTCTTATTTTCATATAAAATTGTTTACCAAGATCCTATTGATTTTTTTTTATTTCCTGGTTTCCAAGAAATTTATTCCTTTCTCTTTTTTCTCTTTTCAGTCCAAGCTACTATCACTTCTCTCCTAAGGTATAATTCACACCAGAGTCAAGAAGAATATTTTAAATCACAAATCTAACTTTTCAATCTACTGCCTAAAGTCTGTGGTGTCTTTCTGTTGCTATAAAATAGACTCGGATCCTTAAGAATAGATACTAGACTTTTGTTATGTTTCTTGAAGACCCGTTCGGTTGCAACTGTCTCAGTCAAGTCTCTGGGATTAGAGATCATGGTTGTTGTGCAGATC
>PVKC010030387.1:0-14845 GCA_004027635.1 Crocidura indochinensis | reverse complement strand
CCAAGATTTCCTCAATGGAAGAGGAAGTGTTCCTGGGAGGAACACTTAGACGCAGTCTCCTGTTGCATTTAGATCTTTTCTTTCGGTGGGGGGTGGGGGGGAAACCAAGATTAAACTTTAGACCACCCTTTGGGAATTTAAGACAGCCACCCCCTTCTTCCCTGCTCTATAGTTTAGCACCGGACTAACCACACACAGTCTAGGGGGAAAGTTCCTGTCTCAGTCAGCAGCATTCCCAGACATGACCGTAGGCATTCCAGAAAAGCTGGATAGATGGACTCCAGGCTTAGGGATTCCAACAGAGATGTTGTCCCTGTGCTTAATGCACTTCTCTGGTCAAATCTATCATGGGGCACCATGGATTTAGTGAAATATTTTTTGGTACGTTTAACCTGTATGAGCAGGCACAATGCAAAGTGACTTTTTTTTTTTTTTTTTGCCACTTGCTTCTTTTTGTTTTGTTTTGTTTTTGGAACTACACCTGACAGTGCTCAGGGCTTCCTACAGACTCTATGATCAGGGATCAGTCTTGGCAGGGTTCAGAGTTTGAGGGTCCATACTGGGATGCTGAGGATTCGAACCTGGTCCAGTCAATTGTAAGACCAGCACCCTATCCACTATCCTAACTATTCAGCCTTGATTTATGATTTTAAGACCCAGAGTTGGTAAATTCCTGGAACAGTTCCTGAGGGTGAAGGGTGAAGAACCAAGGAAGGACAGGAAGGATTTCTTATAAGGAGCTTATTCTATCTTGGGCTTCCGTCATATGTTGAGTATCACTCATTTTTTATCAATGGAGAACTATTTGGTAAATCCATTATAAGAAAAAACAAATCCCTAACTACTCCCAACAGGGTCAAATTCCAATCATTCAGGCTTTGGGTGTCACGATTGGCCTTAGACATGAAAGCAGATACTTAGTTCACAGATGACCTCTGGGGCTGAGAGACACCTACTGGGCTGAGACTGTGTACTTCTAATTGTGGTGACTGATTTTTTTTTTTTTTTTTTTTTTGGTTTTTGGGTCACACCCGGCAGTGCTCAGGAGTTACTCCTGGCTCCATGCTCAGAAATTGCTCCTGGCAGGCACGGGGGACCATATGGGGCACCAGGATTCGAACCGATGACCTTTTGCATGAAAGGCAAACGCCTTACCTCCATGCTATCTCCCGGGCCCCTGATTTTTTTTCATAATGTCATTGGCCTCTTCCCTCCTTCATCATACACTGGCTCTGCAGAAACATTTTAGAGAAGGCTTTACCATCAAAATATCAAATACTATCAAATTATGATTATGATAGAGACTAGTTAAGGGTTTTTTCCTCTGTAAAAGGTGCTGAGTTCGTGTTTTGCCTATTTCCTTTCATTTTCCCACCAACTCTCACTAGATGGTAGAGAGGCAAGAGAAAAGAGAGGTTCACAGAGGACTTGTTAAAGAACACTAGGCTGGTGTGTGAGGCAAAAGGTGGCTTTGGGCTGGCCTCCTGTCTGCTAGTGTTTTATAGCAGGCATCCATTGTAATCACAGTGTCTGTCTGCTTGTATGAGAGGCGTTAACCCCTTGAAAAATTGCCTTTGGAATCAGGAAGAATGTTTGACCCTGGTAATGTTGCTATTTAATTTCCTCATCTATAAGCTGGGGGTGGGGTGGACAGCCACAATATGACTCAATGGTAAATCTTGTGCCTTTTGTGTGTGAGTCTCTGGGTTTGAAACCTGGTATATACTTAAAAAAAAATATATATATATGCATATATATATAATCTCATCTTCCTTTTCACTGTCAGGGATAATTCAAGTAGTAGAACACATGCCTGGCAAGTATGAGGCTCTGAATTCACTCCTTAGCACTGTCAGAACATAAAAATCAGGCTAGAGAGACAATTCAGGCACTAAGGTGCTTGCCTTGCATTCTGCCAACTCTGGAATCCCAAATACCATATATGGTTCTCTACGCATTGCCTGAAATCACTCTTGAACACAGAGTCAAGGAATAGCCCCTGAGCATGCCAATGACTCCAATTGTACTATCTCTTCCCCAAGTAAAATTCAAGATTAGTGAGACTATATAGAAGGTTAGACTCTTGCCATGCATATGGCCATGCCAAACAACCCTGGCTCAATTCTTTGCACTATCTGTGCATCCTCAGCACTTCCAGGCAAGTGTTACTTCAGAGAACAGGGCTCAAAATAGCCCCTGAGCACCTTGGGAGTGGCGTACTCCCCCACATTCAAATATATAAGAGGTGGGAGGGATGACGAAAATAATGAATGAGTCAATGAATGGGAAGAAGTTTCCTAAGCTGTGAAAATGCTTCACACTGTTGTTGTTGTTTGCTTGACTCTGTTCTTATCTGGGTCCTTCACTAAGTGCCTACGTGACTTCCTTGATGGTATACATGTTCTTGTGCTGTATTCAGCATACCCCTCAGCCCCCTCTTCCCTTAGCTGATGTGCTGCCTGGTTGTCTGTCCCGGAATCCCAGGGCCCAAGGCAGTTTCTTGAAAGTCCAATGAAGGACAACAGTCCCTCCCTGTTTCTAAGAAGTCTACCTAAGTCATTCTTCTTGAGAGGAAAAGTATGAACTTTGATGATGGATGTGCCAATCTGGGCCTCCTCCAGCAGGTGTGGGACATCTGTGGGGGGTAGTTGGAGATGTTGTGGAAGAGCTAGTGGCTGGTAAAGAGCCCATCTCTGCTATTTGGTGGTGGGGGTATGTTCTTCATTCACCCAATACAAGTAATGTTGACATCTGTGGGAAGAATATGGCGGTGAATCAGCAGCTCACAGCTCTGCCATGGAGCTAATAATGCTAATGGGGACAAAGACATTTAAACAGAGTAAGTGCAGGAATAGAATGAATTCATAAAGTACACAAAAAGGCCATTTAATATAGTCATAGGCAGTCAGGGAAAAGCTTCCTGGAGAAAGGGCTCTTTATTTTTGTTTGGGGAGCACACCTAGAGGTGCTCAGTGGTTGCTTTCAGTTTTGTTCTGTTTTGTTTTAGGGCCACACCTACTAGTGCTCAGGAGTTATACTTGCCTCTGCCCTCAGGGATCATTCCTGGCAGCGCTCAGATGATTATATGGAGTACTAGGGATTGAACCCAAGTTGGCCACATGCAAGGCAAGCACCTTACCTGCTGTGCTATCACTCTGGCCTTCCTTAGCAGTTACTCTTAGCTTTGTTTTCAGAGATTATTTCTGGGGGTGGTGCTTGGGGAACCATGGGATCAAGTCGGGGATCAAATCTGGATCAACTGCATGCAAGGTGAGTGCCTTAACCCCTCCAGCATCTCTCCAGCCCAGGAATAGATGTTGAGACTTGAAGGAGCTTACTGTGTATATTGGGTAGGAAATGAAAAAGAAGTGATGTTCTTTATAGCTTTGAATGTGAGAGCAGGCATCAACGATGGCATCGTGTCTTGAGAGTTAGAAGGTATCTGCATCTTCTCTCCACAGCACAGCTAGCTACACCTAGCCATGCTCAGAGGGTCACATAGAGCTGGGGAATGAACTCAAGACTTCTCATGTGCTAGGCATATACTCTACCCCTCCACTCTCTTCCCGTGGCCCCAACAGTGTTTTGCTTAATCCTACTGTCCCTCTGGCTGTCAGGTCCTGAAGTATTACCTGAAGAATTATGGGCAACATGTCTGGGGTCTTGGTTCAGAGCCCTTTGCTCCAGTCCTTCCATTGATGTTGTTGGTAAATTCTTAATTACTTTTTCTGCTTGAAGCATCTGCATTGTTTCCATATTTCTCTACTGAGTCCTTGTTGGTAAGGACGATTAATTTCTCTGGTCAATACTTTCTGAGAATCTAGTAGATGTCAGGATTGGTTTTGGGCTCTGAGATATGACCCTGAGCAAATCTTACCATTTTGTCTTATTACCACAGCAAATATATTCTAGTCAGGCTCTCTAATAGATGGCATGCATCAATTCAGTCTTTCCAGTCTACATTTAAGAAAGTAAAATAATGGGGCTACATGGGCTGCATATGGCCAACTTGTGTTCAATCTCTGGCATCTGTATGGTCCTCCGAGGCTACCAGGAGTGATTTCTGAGCATAGAGTCAGGAATAACCCCTGAGTGACATTGGATGTGATCTCAAAAGAAAACAAAACAAAAAGCTCACAGGGCTAGTATATATCATTTGCTCCTTTGCATGCTGAAGGTCCAGGTTTAATCCTTGACCCACATGAACTCCCAGTATTACCAGAAATGACCCCAAAACAAGAAAAATAAAATAAATAACATTAACTTTAGGGATGTATTTTATTTGCCCTAATGTGTTTAAAACAATAGCATTTCTATATGTGGTTAGTAAAATAATTAATGGGATATTTTGTCATGTTATCTTGGACATTTGTTGCTTAATTTTCTTATAGCATATCTTAATTCTTTTTTTGGTTTTTGGGTCACACCCGGCAGTGCTCAGGGGTTACTCCTGGCTCCATGCTCAGAAATTGCTCCTGGCAGGCACGGGGGACCATATGGGACACCGGGATTCGAACCGATGACTTTTTGCATGAAAGGCAAACGCCTTACCTCCATGCTATCTCCCAGGCCCCAGCATATCTTAATTCTAACACAAGATTTTAATTAGAGGGGCCTGGGAGATAGCATGGAGGTAAGGCATTTGCCTTTCATGCAAAAGGTCATCGGTTCAAATCCCGGTGCCCCATATGGTCCCCCGTGCCTGCCAGGAGCAATTTCTGAGCATGGAGAGCCAGGAGTAACCCCTGAGCACTGCCGGGTGTGAATCAAAAACCACAAAAAAAAAAAAGAATTTAAATTAAAAAAAAAGATTTTAATTAGAGATGCTTGATTTCAGGTTGGTGCTATAAGATAATGAGAAAGGAACTTATCTTACATGATACTAATCTTATCTTACATCCAGGGTTCAATCCTCAGCATTCATATGACCCCCGAAGCCGCATCAGGAGTGATCCCTGAGCACAGAACCAAGAGCAAGCCCTGCGTACTGCTTATGTGATCCCCCAAATATATATACTTGATATCTATTATATTTTATAAAATTTGATTTGAAAAAGTCATTTCACATGCCTAATATATTTACAAACATACCCAAAGGATTCTTACTAACTAAAAAAAAAAACACTAAAAAACACTTTCTTTAATAGTTACATCTGTATTTACAAAAGTTATTGATCTAAAAACTTGTTCATTTTCTCTAGTGTAATTGAATTGACCTTGGAGAAAAAAAACATGTCAGTTCTAAAACTACATTTGTCAAGTTAATCCAAGTTACCAGTATTGGTCAATTCAAAAGCATATATTAAAAAGGCAACACAAATTTATCAATAGCAATGAAAAATTGTTTACTTTTTATTTTAGTCTTGAAGAAAAATTTACATAATACCCGTCAATTGCAATGAAACTAATTTGCATTTTGACTCATATTAGAAGAAAGTACAGAATTGATTTGTACTCTGAAAGTTTCCATTTTAACAAATTCTCTATCTGGTTATAGGATATCTTTTTCTTACCTGGGATTTTTCAAATTTAGCTAATTTCTATGCAGTAGAATGTTGATGAGGAAAGAAATCACACTAACATTTCCTCTTTGATTACTGAATATTTGTCAAATATTCATTTTGTTTCAGGGTAATCTTTAAGTTAAAATTTAGTAAGTTTACAAAAACAAACAAAAAAAAGTGGGGCCCGGGAGATAGCATGGAGGTAAGGGGTTTGCCTTTCATGCAAAAGGTCATCATTTCGAATCCCGGTGCCCCGTATGGTCCCCTGTGCTTGCCAGGAGCAATTTCTGAGCTTGGAGCCAGGAGTAACCCCTGAGCGCTACTGGGTATGACCCGAAAACCACACACACAAAAAAATTTTAGTAAGTTTTCATAAAATTCTTTCCTTACTCAAGAGTTGTAGTAGAGAACACATTATTCTGTTCATTCATCACTTTCTATTTATTTTCATTATTGTTTAAACTGGAGGTGATTCTTTGGAATTAAAGGTATATGATGAGCAATTTTAACATCTAGATTCAAGATGCTCTTTGCAGCCTGGGGCCCAGGGGTGGTGTCGAGTGAGTGGCTGTAGAAATGTTATAAAGCTCTGTTCCTCCACCATGGTTATAACTTCTGGTGTGCAGGACAGGGACCAGTCTGCAGGCATTAGAAGGCTGAAGAATGCTGGTTTATGGTATCTGCTGCAGAACAATAAAGTCAAGTATTTTCCGTGTGTATCATATAATGCAAAAAGGTACCATCCAAAGAGCACAGGACTGACTCAATAGAAAACGAAGGACTTAGTTCAGGAAAAAACAGTGTTAGGTGAAGCATGTCTAACCAGCACAGATCGTAGAGCAAGCTGCAAAGAGAAGAAGTGGGGGACTGTTTTTATGCCCTTCAGAATTAGGATGTTGACACTTTGGACATATTTAGCAGTTTTTCAGGAAGCCACAGACATGAATGATGAAAAGTCTTGTATAGATGAAGAACATTCAATGGACATATTATATGTAGGATACTGCATGTACAGTAGTGAAATATCATAGTGATAACAGGAGAGAGAAGAAAAGTCACTTGGGCTAGTTTCATTCTTTCCCGACTATTACTGCCCAGTTCACCCTGTGTTCTCCATCAACCAGTACCATCTAGCCAACTCTGCATTCTCCACTGCCCAGTACTGCCCAGCCAACTTTATATCAACAACGATTTATAAGGCTCCAACTTAGTTTATTCAAAGCCAAAAAATGTCACTAAGGTATCTTCTCTTCAAGAGGCTTTATCACATCCTTTAAACAATAAGTCTTGGACTGTTGTTTTATTTTCACCTTCTTAGTTTGGAAGGTGTGATGGGGAAAGTGGGAGGACAGGGGCACACAGTTATCCAAGAAAGTTTGATTATTAATTTTAAGGTGAAATAATATATTTGTGTGTTTTATTGTCACACTCAGTAGTACTCAGATTTACTCCTTACTCTGTGCTCTGGTGTTACTCCTGACAGGGATCAGGGGACCCTAAATAGTGCTGGGGATTGAAGCTAGGTAGATTATGTGTGAGTTGAGCAACTTACCTACTGCACTATATCTCTGGCTTTGATTTCTTTCTTTTTTAACTATTGATAGGATGCTTCTTATTGAATTCATTGTGAAGTTGCTGACACTGTCTCAAATTCATTCACTTTATCATCTCAAAATATTTTTAGGGCTGGAGAGGTAGAATGGGAGGATGGCACTTGTCTTGCATGCGGTTGTCCTAGTTTGATTCCTGAGAACAACGTATGAACCTTGAGCAACTCCATGAATGTGCCCTGAGCACAAAGCTGGCAGTAAGCTCTGAGAACTGCAATAAATGGCATCATGCTTTCTCTTCCTCAGAAAGATATTTTTACAGAACAATATCCTACAGCAAATTACAATTGCTTTTTAACAATCCGATGTTAGGCATTGTACTTTACAATACTGTTAATGGTAGGGTCCATGCATAAGACAATCCACTGCATCCTCCCCAGGAGTGTCCTTCCCCTCTATCAGTGACCCAGTGTCCATCCCCCCCCCCCATTTTCACCCCTGGCTTCCCAAACCCCAGCTTCCTACTGAAGATCAGTTATTGGATTATTTTGCCGTTAAACATTATTACCCTACTATGTTTCTCTATATTCAACACATGTGAGATAATTCTGTCTGTCCTTCTTCTGACTAACTTCACTTAACATGATAACCACCAGATCCATCCACATAGCAGAAAATTGCATGATTCAATCTTTCTTATAGCTGAGTAGTCATCCACTGCATGTATGTTACAGGAGTATATTTGTGACTGGAGAGATAGCATAGGGGTAGGGTGCTTTTCTTGCAAGTGGTCACCTTGGGTTTGAACCCCACCATCCCATATGGTCTGCTGAAGACTTAAATAAAAAGTAAGCCCTGATCATTGCTGGGTATGACTCACTAAAAATCCTAATATATATTACTATGTTGTGTCTGTTAGGGTCTGAGTGTCTCTTTTAAATTCATGATAAAAAGGATTGGAGCGAGGAATAAATTAATATTAATATAATGTGATTGGGGGTGGCCAAACCAGTAGAAGAGCCCAACACATGTAAGAGCCCAACATGTGTTTCCTGTGGGATCTGAAGGAGAAAAATGTCTCTTCTGGGGGGTGAGTTAAGATGTTGGCATCAAGGTCCTTGGGTGGTCTCTCTAGTTGATACACTCTGGGGCAAGCGGATCTGGCTTGCAATTGCTTTTTATTATCTTCGCTGAACTTGTATCAAAATACTGGTTTCTGCCTCACTTGATTCTGTATTTGCGTTATCTTTGTTTAAAAACATGTAAATGTAAAAAAAAAAAAACCATGTAAATGTTCTCCTTAAAAACGAGGCATGTTTAATTACATCACAATGAAAATGGTAAGATTTTAAATTTAACAAGGGATTGTGATTTCTACGTGTATTCTGTGGACTAGTTTGATGTTCCTCAATGGAATAACAGCATCTGTCTCAGGCATTCAGCCCGGCACAGGCCTCATTAGTATTTGATAGTAGATGTATAATAAATGAAAGAGCAAAGTAATGCTAGGAAGTTAGAATGCTGAAGTAATACAGCTCTTAGGATGGACTTGGATGGAGATGAAGGCCTTTGTCAGCCATCCCAGGCCACGTGGCTCCAGCCCCCACTAACCATCGGGTCTGGAGGTTCATGAGAGTGGCAGGTAGAAATCTCACTCACAGGCAGGCTTCATGAGAGATAACATCTTTATTCAGCCCTAGCCATCAGATGTGGCTGTTACCATTTACGCTTGTTATTCTTAGCTAGCCCTACATCTTCTTTCATCCATGTCACATCTGACCTACACGCTGACCAGGATCCAAAAGATCCAAACGACAAAAGGGGAAAAGCTAAAGGGCCAGAAAGCCAAAGATCACAGACCTATATACCCTTCTAAGACCCCTCCCAGGAAATGGTCAGGGTCTTGCAGGTAAAATAAACATAATATCCGGTTCCCAAAACCCCATCCAGGAATGGGCAGGGCTCAGGTAGTTACCTGCACCCAGGGATGGGGCTACAGAACGCAAAGACGAATAAGACACATGCCTTTCTGATTAGGTCATGCTTATTAACTGTACAAAGCTGGAAAGATGGTACAGTACAGGAAGCCCCTTACCTTGCATGCAACCAACCTGCATTTGATCCCTAGCACTGCATATGATCCCCTATGCCCTATCAGAAATTATCCTTACAAATAGATTCAGGAATAAGCTTTGAGCACAAGTTGATTGTGTATCCACCTCCCAAATGTTAATTAATTATGGTTGATTCTACTTCTACCTTGATAAGTTCTCTGGAAAACCACACTTCCCTCCCCACAGCATGATTCTTTTTTCTCTTGGGGTACATGATGGGAGGTACCCTCTTTCAGTCAAGATCCTAGTGGGCTTGAGGGTTTGAGTATTGGCTCAGTGTTCATACCTCAGTTGTTTCCCTGAATTCCTTGGTGACATCCAAACCTGAAGTCTCCCCTTGGTCTCAATAGACAAACTTGCCTTTGTTGACTAGAAAGTTGTCATTCAGATAAATTCACTTAATCTAGTTTTCACTGTTTATGAAAACAGAACTTCACCCATCTGTGAAAATACTTATGTTGGAGAACTTTAATGATAGACCACTGTTACTCATTCTTTTGATGATTGAATTAAAAAAAAAACTCATGATACCTGCTGATTTGATTCTGGGTAAGAACCCTTTTCCAGGTGATCCCATGTTCACCCTTTTGATAGAGATGAAGAGAGAAAATGTTGATCACTTCCTTCTTTGATGAGAACACTAATTTACCATGACACTAAAATGACCCTCATGAGGTCTTCTAAATTTAACCACCTTTCAAAGTGTCACCTTCAAATCCCATTACTTTGGGAATTGGGTCATTCAAATAGAGGTTTAGAGAATGGAGACACCTCTGACATTCTTTCCTCTGTTCAGAAAATACTACTTTGTTTACCTTTAGTGCCTTTGATTTCAGGTGACTATTTCCAACCCTTCAAATAAAATTACAGTCTCCTTAAGGACAGGAATGGGGGCAGGGACCTTTATTTTTTTTTTTCAAATATGACATCTCTGGTGCTTAATTTCAAGAATAATAGACTCAAGTTCAGTGCATAGTTTGGTGAAGTCACTGTCTGTTTATTCATGCAACCAGATTTCTTTCTCCCTGAGTCTATTATACATCTGTGACTTTGAACGTCCCCACATGAGGTTCACAAAGTGCCAGGAGGGGTCATCAAGCACTGCCAGGTGTTAGTTTCCTCCCACCTCATGCCCTAGTCCCATATAATCCCCATATGAGAAATTTACTAGCTGTTTGAACTCCTGGAATGAATGCATCAGAGACTAATATAGTGTTCCTTTTCTTCGTTATTATTTCTCATAGTTCAGTGTGGTTAGGAAAACAATAAAACTGATCCTAATGCACTGGAAACTGGAAATTGTGCCTGGGAGAAAGATTAAAAACATAGGAGCAGGGAGAGAGCTCAATGGTAGAGCACGTTTATTACAGGTGTGAGGGGAGGCCCTGAGTTAGACTCCTGGCACTACCTGTCTCTCCTTTCAGTACCACTAGCCCCGATACCAAACCTCTAGGCAAAACATCACCAAGGAGTGACTCTAGACTCTCTGACTACCTGTTAGTGTGGCCTATAATCACACACAATGTTTTCTCAACTTTGAATTCCTAAATGCTGCTCTGAGCATTGATTAGCACCTGCCTGTGCTGGTTCCGAACTTTCCCATTAAAATAAATCCATCCTAGCTTCTTCTCCCTTTCCTTGCAGGCATGGCTTTGCTGCTTTAGAATGAAAAAAGCTCCTCTGGAACTGCTGTAAGTGCTCCTTAGACTTCTTTGCCTCATACCATTTGCTGGACTCCACACTCCCTTGCTTTGTCTTCATCTTGCTCTCTCACCTCACTCCCCTGGACACTTAAGACTCATGTGACCCAACTTCAGTTACCCAATACCTGCCTTCCTTTCCCTTCTGTCTTCCCATGACACTCTCCAACCCCAAGCATCTTGGAGATGCCCTAATGCCCTCCTCCAACAAGCCATCAGTTAATAAATTTTATTTGGAAATGAAGCACAGAAGAAAGGGCAGTATGGAGAGTGTGCTTGAATGAGATCTATGTGTTCTTTCCTGGATTCAAGAATGACAGCCCTGGAAATGATCTTTGGAGGACCTTTCCCTCAGTGCTGCAAGAACTGAGTCCTTTCTCTCTATTGTGAGCTTATCATTAGTCTGTCATTTTCTGATCTACACACATGAGTAGCCATTCTCTTTCTGACTTGTCTTTACTGAAATAGAATTAAAGGAGAGATGAGGTTGGGTTTAGGCCGGATAGATGATAGTTCAGTGGGTAAAAAGTTTGCCTGGCAGGCCCAATTTAATGCCTGACATCACATATGGTCCCTTGAGCACTGCCAGGAATGATTCTTGAACACAGAGTCAGGCCTAGTCCCTGAGCACAAGAGAGTGTGGTCCAAACACCCACTCTACTCTGCCACTGCTTCCTGCAAACCCCTACCACAAAAATTAGCATTAGAGCTAGGTTTTTTTTTTTGGGGGGGGGGCCACACCCGGTTACATTCAGGGGTTACTCCTGGCTATTCGCTCAGAAGTCGCTCCTGGCAGGCACGGGGGACCATATGGGGAACCGGGAAACCGGGGAATCGAACCGTGGTCCGTCCTAGGTTAACGCAGGCAATGCAGGCGCCTTACCTACAGTGCCACCGCCCGGCCCCAGAGCTAGGTTTTTATTTAAGGTGTTTGTTATGATTATGGCTACTTTTAGAGTTAGGTTTTGGATTAAGTTTATGATTAAGGTCATGTTTAAGATTAGGGTTTAGGTTGAAATAAATTTTAGGGTTATTGGTATGATTAGGGTTATATTTAGGGTTAATATTAGGGCTAGGTTACATATAGAATAGGATTAGTCTTAACATTACAGTTAGGTTTAATATCAGATTTTTGGATTTGGGTTCTAGACTACCACAGTTAAAAAATTAATAGATTAATAATTTTGTACAGTTTTAGATTTACAGAATAATTGAACAGATAGGATAGAGTTCAATAGACATTTACCCCCATAGTTTCTCCTGTTGTTGACATTTGCATTTGTTGGCGCCTTTCCTAACACAGATGAGTTAAATTCACTATTTATGTTATAGCTTCCCGTGGGTCTTAACATGTGAGTATGATAGGTACCCAGACTACACTTTTGTATAAACTAGTCTCACCCGCAGAAATCTCCACTCACCACAGGTTTTATGAACTATCCTTATTCTGACACTACATCTCCATCTGACAATACTTTATAGTTTATTTTTTGGTTCCTTGTCTGTCTTGTTCTCACTTGTCCATGTTCTACATTGTAAGCTCGACAAGACAGAGATTTTCATCTATTTCATTGTATCCCCAGCTCCTAGAATATTCTCCACAATGTGGCACTCAATAGACATTTGCTGAATGAATGAATGAGTTAATGAATAATTTTATGAACATTTAGAGCTTGAAGGGATTGTTCATCGACGTTACCTCTGTTAGTTGGTGAATATATTGTTGCATAATATATTATTTGATTATTTTGGAATGTTTATGGATCTTGAATTTTCTGAAAGCTGTCATCTTGCACTGATGGATGGGCAGTGCTGGCGGGTATTGGAGGTTGAAGAAGGATGGATTCCATTGCACTTAATCATACTGATAGTTATTGGCAGCTCAGGGGAGACCATCATAGCTATGGGCTCATGTGATAAGTTTCTCTGAGTCTCACATTCGAGATTAGGGTTTCTTAAACTTCCATTATTATTCCCTTAAGTTTATAAGTAAACTTTTTTTTCCAGAATATTCTTTCCCTTTATGCAATTGTAAGATAATATAGTTAATATCTGTTTGTGTGCTGTACACCTATCTATGCATCATATGTAAGATCAGTAAAATGAAGGATTTGACCCCTTAGGATACTCTTCCCCCCTTAAGAACACACATTCTTTGTGATATTATTGATAGAATGGAGATCACAGGCAGAATTAATTATGACACTAAATTGAAACAACATTGAGTGAGACGAATGAATGCTTAAGAATAGTGCCACAGGCTGCATTCATTGAATGAGATATTCTCTTTCTGGAAAGTCATAGTTTGGGGGTTCACTGCAGATACCCAACAAAGGGAGAAAAATATGCTCTCTTCTGGGAATGATATTTTAAAAGGGATTTTCTTAAAGTGAGGAGATGCCCAGGAGAAGGTCTGAGACTTGGAACTAGCTGGAAATGGTAGCCAATAATACTTCTGTCCTCACAGGGCAAAGGGTAACTAAGAGAGATTCAATATGGTAGTTGGATCCATGCTTTACTGAGCCTGAATTTCACTACCATGCTTGAAGGTTAACATTCAAAAGATGAGAGTTGATGTGAGAAAATCAAGTTACTTCTGGGGCTACACACTTCTGTATTACTTCCCCCAAATTATCCTGTCTTCATGGTTACTAGAAACCATTTGTATAGGAAAAGAGCACATGGAAGCACATTTTTTTTTGGGCCACACCCAGTGGGTTACTCCTGGCTATGCACTCAGAAGTCGCCCCTGGCCTGGGGGACCATATGGGGCAAGGGGGATCGAACCGCGGTCCGTCCAAGGCTAGCGCGGTAAGGCAGGCACCTTACCTCCAGCGCCACCGCCCGGCCCCTGGAAGCACATTTTTTTTAGAAAATTGTGTGTGGGTGAGAGTTCACAGAGAGCAATCAGTAAATTCCTTCCAAGGCTGACCAGAGGCACGTTTCAGATATATCTGCAAATCCAAATTTCTGATTGAGGTTTAGGACAAGATAAGTGGGAGGGGCATTCTCAGCATTGTTAGCCATCTGTAACCATATAGACTTTCTGGTCTCTGATAATGAATCTAACAATTTCTTTGTGCCGATTTGATAAGTTTGCCAAGTAGGTCTAGAAGCAGAAATTGTCTTCTGTGGCATCACTGTATAGAACAAGTCATGCACCAGGATATCCAAGCTCTAAGTCCTCACTCCCTTAAGTAGACTCTTAGTGGCAAGTGGAGCCTTTGTAGATGACCCAGGGAAGATGAGGTTCTTTATGTGCAGCCTAATCTAGTATAACTGTGTCCTCGTGAAAAAGATAAGTACCGGGAAGATGCAGTGACGCTACACCGAGCATCTGGCATGTCTGGGAGTCCAGGAAATCACCAGGAACTAAAAGAGATGCAAAGAATCTACTCTCCCACACAGTTCTGGGAAGGAAACTACTCTGAGAGGTCTCACTCCAAGGTCATTCAAGGGACAATTGGACAAGAGACACAGTAGACAGGTTGAGAAGGAACATTATTGGCCACAGAAGTAGCAGATTGAAAGATGGTGGATAAATGTCCTCAAAGCAATGGCTTTGTTTACACAGTCACAAGAAGAGGTTTTAATGGAGGAAAGAACAAGGAAGAAAGAGTAGTAGACTAGTAGATGAATAACAAGAAAATCTTTCCAGGGCTGGTTTCCTGAGGCATACTATCTTTTGGGGGATAGGTTTTGGGGATTGGGCTCTTGGGATATACTCAATGGTTTTCAGGGATCACTCCTGGCTGTGCTTAGGGACCATATGTGGTGTTGGGGATGGAAACAGTGACCAATAGTTGGCCAGATGCAAGGCAGCCACCTTATCCCCTGTACTATCTTTGCAGTTTATCACTGTCTTGTCTACAAACCTAAACAAAGTTGGTGTTAAGCACTAAGGAAAGAATAAAATAAGGAAGAATAATATTTTTTATTTTAGGTTTTTGGGGAGAAAGATAAACTGAGGATAAACA
>PVKC010030386.1:0-14823 GCA_004027635.1 Crocidura indochinensis | reverse complement strand
AAAAAAAAAAAAAAAAAAAAAAAGAGATAGGAGTTTGGTTTGTCTCTTGGTCTGTCTTGTCTAAAGTAGACCTTTCAGTTTTTCTTTTTTTTTGGGGGGGGGGTCACACCTGGCAGTGCTCAAGGGTCACTCCTGGCTCTACACTCAGAAATCACTCCTGGCAGCCTTGGGGGACCATATGGGATGCCGGGATTCGAACCACTGACCTTCTGCATGCAAACACCTTACCTTCATGCTATCTCTCAGGCCCCTCAGTTTTTTTTTTAAGACTGGTTTTGAGGGGCCCGGGAGATAGCATGGAGGTAACGCATTTGCCTTTCATGCAAAAGGTCATCAGTTCGAATCCCGGTGCCCCATGTGGTCCCCCGTGCCTGCCAGGAGCAATTTCTGAGCATGGAGCCAGGAGTAACCCCTGAGCACTGCCGGGTGTGACCCAAAAACCACAAAAAAAAAAAAAAAAAAAAAAAAAAGACTGGTTTTGAGTCTGTAAAGTTTCCGAGCTGTTCTTTATCTGTGAAGCTATGTGCATACTTTCTTCAAACCTGAATGTGAGTCTAGCTGGATGAAGTTCTCTTGATGCATTCATTTCATTGAGTTTTATCACTATATCTCACCACTGCGTTCGGACTTAGAGGGTTTCTTGTGACAAGTCTAAGGTAGTGCTTAGGGATGTTCCCTTGACTGTAATTTCCCTTTCTGATCTTGCTGCTTTTTGTATTCCATCCCTATCTATAGGGTTCGTCATTGTGACTAGGATGTGCTTTTCTTTGGGGTGCTTTTCTTTGGAGTACTTTGCTTTGGACCTCTTTTGACTGATACTTTTGGGGCATGCAGGATTTGGTTACATGCAATCTTTAGCTCTGGGAGTTTTTCTGCAAGATGTGTCCTTGACTGTTGATTCTTCCTGGGGATTTTCTTCCTGGGTTTCTGGGACTCCAGTGACTTTTCTGTTGAGTTTATCAAAGACTTCTATTTTCTTTTTTTTTTTTTTTTGGTTTTTGGGTCACACGCGGCAGTGCTCAGGGGTTACTCCTGGCTCCATGCTCAGAAATTGCTCCTAGCAGGCACGGGGGACCATATGGGGCACCGGGATTCGAACCGATGACCTTTTTGCATGAAAGGCAAATGCCTTACCTCCATGCTATCTCCCGGGCCCCAAAAGTGAGGTGATTTTTTTTTGTTTGTTTGTTTTTTGGGCCACACCTAGTACGTTCAGGGGATACTCCTGGCTATGGGCTTAGAAGTTGCTCCTGGCTTGGGGGACCATATGGGAAACCGGGGGATTGAACCGCGGTCCGTCCTAGGCTAGCGCAGGCAAGGCAGGCACCTTACCTCCAGCGCCACCGCCCGGCCCCAAAGGCTCTTTTCCAATCTCTTCTGTTGTATGGAGTTGTTATGCATTTCATCTTCCAACTCACTGATTCTGTCTGTTACTCTATTAGAAAGACTTTCCAGTAAGATTTTCATTTCAGCTACCAATTTTTTTAGACCTGTTATTTCAGTTTGGAGTTTTTTCATTTCTATTTTAATTATCTTGATTCTTATTTGTGGTTAATTAAGCTAAATCCATGTTATTTTTGACTTCTATGAGAATCCTCCATATTTCTTCTCAAAACTTATCTGAGAGGCTAAACAGGTGGTTGGCACTTTTGGGGTCATAAGAGCTACCATCTTCATTCTCTGCATGGTGGAGATCTGCATTGTTTCCCCATTGTCACACTAGTATCGTGTTTTCTATGTGTTGTGCTGGAGTTCATTGACTAGGATCTGTGCATGGCCACAAAGGGAGTGGAGCAGCCAGGATCCTCTGACTCTGCCTTTCATGGGCATGGTCAACTCAACTCTGTTGATGTGCTGTCAGGAGCTCTTCTGGGTGGGGTGGTTCATGGCAGCAGCAGTGGCAGGTCAAGATGGCAACCATATCTAAGTGTGCACAGCGGGTCCCTTGTCAATTTTTTAAAAAAACAAAAGTTTTATTCAAGTAGTTGGTTTTCCCCCTATACTACATTGTTGTATAACCCTAATAGTCATTAAATTAACATTTTCAAAGCTATTAAAAGAAACAAAAAAATAGCCTTATAAATCTACTACTTCATTTGCTGTCATGGTGGTTTTAGACATTGTTCATGTCTATCCTGTTTGAAATGTCAGGATCTGGGCTGGGCGGTGGCGCTGGAGGTAAGGTGTCTGCCTTGCCTGCGCTAGCCTAGGACGGGCCGCGGTTCGATCCCCCGGTTTCCCATATGGTCCCCCAAGCCAGGAGTGACTTTTGAGCACATAGCTAGGAGCAACCCCTGAGCGTCACTGGGTGTGGCCCAAAAAACAAACAAAAAAACAAACAAACAAAAAAAGAAATATCAGGATCTTTTTACATGCATTTATAAATATTATCTATTCTTTCTATTAATTAATTCATTTGGGTATTTTGATTTTTGAATTTTATGTTTTCTGTTCTTCGAAAATGCAAACTTTGTAATTCAATTTGAAGTCGAATTCGATCCAAATATAGCAACTCTTGGATCCTTAAAATAGTTACATTTGTGTATTATTTTCTGTGAATCCTTAACCTCTACTCTTTACATTTTCCTACATTCTATATTTTTTATTTTTTTATGAGCCATCAGAAATTTTCTGTGAAATTTTTGGGGTGTTTTGGGGGGAAGGCACACCCAGCGGCGCTCAGTGGTTACTCCTGGCTCTGCGCTCAGAAATCACTCCTGGCAGGTTCGGGGGACATATGGGATGTCAGGGATCAAACCAGGATCCATCCAGATTGGCAGCGTGCAAGGCAAATGCCCTATCGCTGTGCTATCACTTGGCCCTTCTCTGTGGAATTATACAAAAATAAATGAATAAACAAATACAGACACACAGAAATTATAGTAGCATGTTCCTTTTTAAATTTTAAACAATTAAGTGCTTTTTCTGAGTCCTTTGAGGCTATATTAATCAAGGCTGGTCAATAATGTGCAAATTTTGATGATTGGTTTATTAACAAAATATGTATCAAATCTTCATGGCTGAAATCAACATTGGGCTTGATTAATGCCCTCATAAAAGAAGCTTGAATTTTCCTCGCCCTAAGATAATGCTGAAATAATTTCTTATTGTTTGTTTGAAGGGAAAAGACTGGAAACCATACAAAAATCTCTAGAAGCAGCTTTCTCGGAGGCTGCATGGAGACAGCCTTCTGTTGTTCTGCTGGATGATCTGGACCTTATTGTGGGCCTCCCTGCACTTCCTGAACATGAGCATGGGCCTGACACCGTGCAGAGCCAGCGACTTGCATATGGTAACATTCTATTCGTTTGCTTCAGGCCCTTTCTCTACTCATGCAGCTATCAGTGCTCATGTCAGTTTGCTTTTTCAGAGGAAAAGTTAATGCTATATTATATCACTTTTATGGCCTTGCAGAATCCTGTGAACAGTCTGCAACTTCATAATTAATTTTGGGGGGACTTTTCATGTTCTCATGTACTTATCAGGAATTGTTGAATTGTATATATTTATTCTTTGGTTCATATGACAAATATTTTTCAAATACTTGTGCATAGTCTATAGTCTCAATGAGAAAATAAAATAAAATAGATTATTTCAGTCCTTAGTCCTGTTACTAATACTGATAGCTTCCATTTATGCTGAGGCCTTTCTGGGCTAGGGCTTTGTAGTATTGTTATATATGCAGATATTCTTCTGCTTTTATAGGAGAGTAACTGGATATTGTATTAGAGGAAGTAATTCGAGGAGAGAGGCATAAGTAGGAGATAGTAGGCTGTGTTTTTGGAAGTGTTTTTGCAGGAGAAAATAATTAAGATGAGTCAATTTGGTAAAGGAGGATCAATGTGAAACAGCTTCTTGCTAATGAAGAAGCAAAGAAAGTGTTGTCTACAGGCAGGGCACAAAGATATCCCTTAGCCATGGAACTTGACTGAATACTCACTCCACTGGCTGGCGTTCAAGACTGGCAGGAACGTGCAGACTCTTCAGAACTGAAATAGGTGTAGAAGACATAGACACACATGATTAATGAATAATGTCTGTTTCCATTCTGACCTCATACCAACTGATCTTTTCAAGATCTGGCTGGAAAGAGATCATTAGAGGAATATAAGCTGTATTTCATTTAATTAACCCAATATAACAATGTTTTTTTTTATTTCACAGACTCCAGTGCATTTATTTTTAAGATCAAATAGGAATCTCATTAAACATTGTTGGAGTTATGACTCAATTTATTGTGCCTGCTCTCACTCCATTAAGCTGATCACAGAAGGAATGATAATTAAAATTGTTTTTGTTAGGGAGTCTTACCCAGCAGTGCTCAGGGATTTTCCTGGCTTGACACTATAGTAGCATTGGCCATGTACAAGACAAAACTACACCCTCTGTAGTATTGTTCTGGCCCCAAGAAGATATAATGTTTTTAATATAATTTATTTAAGCACATGGTTATAAAATTGTTAATGAGTGAGTCTCAGTACACTACCCTTCACAAATGTACATTTCCTGCCACCAATGTCCCCAGTTTCCCTGCCACCCACCTCCCCTGCCTAGCTCTCAGCAGACATTTTACTTCTCTCTTTTTCTCTTTAATTCTCTCCCTCCATTTCTCCCTTCCTCTCTTTTCCTCCCCTTCTTTCTCTGTTTTTGACATTGTGGTTTGCACTAATGCTAATGAAGTGATACCATGCATATTATTTTATCCTTTTCAACACCTAGTTCTTATCCAGAGTGATCAGGTAGTGGACAATTCACTACCCTAGGTTTATTCACCACTTTTTTTTTTTTTTTGGTTTTTTGGGTCACACCTGGCAGTGCTCAGAGGTTACTCCTGGCTCCATGCTCAGAAATTGCTCCTGGCAGGCACGGGGACCATATGGGGCACCGGGATTTGAACCGATGACCTTTTGCATGAAAGGCAAACGCCTTACCTCCATGCTATCTCCCAGGCCCCTATTCACCACTTTTTATAGAAAACTTTCTACTATGAACTGTTCCTCCTGAACCTCATCTACATTGTTTCTGGATATTATTACAATACTCTCTTTTATTTTTCTTATATCCCACAAAAAAAAAAAAAAGATTCTATTCTATGTCTGTCTCTCTCCCTATGACTCATTTCATTCAGCATAAAAATCTCTTATCCAGGTCCAGAGAGAGAGCACAGCGATAGGGCATTCGCCTTGCATACAGTGGTTTAAATCCCCACATCTTATATGGTCCCCCGAGCCTGCCGGGGGCAATTTTTGAGCATAGTCAAGAGTAGCCCCTGAGTACTGCCGGGTATGACCTAAAAACCAAAAAAAGATTTTTTTCTATACTCATCCATGTATAAACAAATTTCATGACTTCATTTTTCCTAAGAGCTGCATAGTATTCCATTGTGCAGATGTACCACAGTTTCTTTTTTTTTAGTTTTTGGGCCACACCCAGTGAAGCTCAGGGGTTACTCCTGGCTATGCACTCAGAAGTTGCTCCTGGCTTGGGGGACCATATGGGAAACCGGGGGATCGAACCTAGGTCCGTCCTAGGCTTGCGCAGGCAAGGCTGGCACCTTACCTCCAGCGCCACCGCCCGGCCCAGTACCATAGTTTCTTTAGTCACTCAACTGTTCTAGAGTACTTGAGATGTTTCCAGATTCTGGGTATTATAAATAGCATTGTGATGAACATAGGAATGCAGAGGGCTTTTTTGCATGGTTATTTTGGGTTCCTAGGTTACACCCCTAGGAGTGGTTGCTGGATCATTTGGAAGCTTAATTTCTAGTTCTTTGAGGAATATCCAATTCTAGAACAGTGGTCCTCAAACTACGGCCCGCAGGCCACATACTGTATTTGTTCCCATTTTGTTTCTTCACTTCAAAATAGGATATATGCAGTGTGCATAGGAATTCGTTTGTAGTTTCTGTTTTTACTATAGTTCGGCCTCCAACAATCTGAGGGACAGTGAACTGGCCCCCTGTTTAAAAAGTTTGAGGACCCCTGCCTAGAAGATACAATTTTTAAAAAGTATGAGGAAGTGCTACTTACTATTCATTTACTTAATAAATAATACCATAATCCACTTTAAAACTCTACTTTGTTTTTCCTTTTGGCATGGGGTATGTTTGATTTGTGGATAATACCCAGTGGTTCTAAAGGGCTACTCCCAGCATGATGCTTAGAGATCATGTGGTACTGGGGAGAGATCTAAGGCCTGCTGAATGCAAAGTATATGTTCCAATCTATTGAGTTCTTTAGCCCCCTCAATAATTGTTTTTGTTTTGTAACAAAAAAAATGAAAGTGTAATTAAAATGTTGTGATTATGTTTACTAAGATTTCACACTCTATTGCTTAATTCTAGCTTTAAACAATATACTAAAAGAATTTATTTCAATGGGAAGTTTGGTTGCACTCATTGCTACAAGTCAGTCTCAGAATTCTCTGCATCCGTTACTTGTGTCCGCTCAAGGAAATCATATATTTCAGTGCACTCACCATCTCCAACCTCCTAATCAGGTACTGTACTATTGGAGTGGATAACATATTACTTGTAAGTTGCTGGCATATGACCCTCTTTGTGTATGCTCTTAAATTTGATTAATGACTTTGAACTTGTGCCAATGTAAATATTCTCAATGATAGTTAAAAGTTGGGGCCAGAGAGATAGTTCAGAGCATAAGATTCTTGCTTTATATATTCTGGTCCTGAGTTGGATCTCAGCACTGCATGTGGTTTCCCAAGGCCTGCCAGGAGTGATCTTTGAGTACAGCCAGGTGAGGCCCCCAAACAAAACAAAAATAAAATAAAAGATCAACATTTGGTACCTGTTGTGCTAGATGAACTATTGTTATATTTTATTTACTCTTTCTAGGTGGTAGACCAGTGGTAGAAAATCACCCTTTCAGCCTTACACATGCAAGATAGGTAGGCGCTCTTCCACATCCTTGAGTCTGTAACATTTCTTTTGTTGATGATTTTTTCTTGTTTTTGTTTGGGGTCAAAACCTGTGATGCTTAGGGATTATTTCTGACTCTGTCTTGACTCTGTGACTCCTGGTAGTGCATGGGGAACCATATGGGATTCAAAGACTGAACCTGGGTTCAATGACTTTGGGTTCAATGGGCAATGCCTTACCCACTGTACTATCTCTGTCCTCCTTAACATGTTTTATGTAGTTGAGTTTTTATCTAGCTAAATGTTCATGCCCTATACTAATTAGCTCACTGAACAAGATAAACATTTATATATATATAAATAAATATATTAGTATAAGTTATTAAGTATATCAGGATAGTAGTGGAATTAAGATATTGAATGATTTCAGGAACATTTTTTTGGTTTGTCTTTGGACCACTCTCATGGATTACTCCTGGCAGGCTTGGGGGAACATATGGGATGCCAGGGATTAAACCCAGAGCAAGGCAAATACCCTGCATACTGTGCTATCGCTCCAGCTCCTGGGAAACAAATTTAATAGGAAAAAAGAAAATTAACTAGTATTATTTTGTTATTGTTGTTTTGTTTTTGATCTACATCTGGCGGTGTTCTGGAGTTACTCTTGGCTTTTTGCTCATTTATTACTCCTTGCAGGCTTAGGGAACCATTAGAGATGCTGGAGATAGAACTTGGGTCGGTACTGTGCAAGACAAATAACCTACTCACTGTGCTATTGCTTCAGCCCCTAAACTAGTATTTTTTTTTCTGACTAACTTCCACCCTGAATTACCTCAAGTCACAGGACTTCCCAATTTTATTCTGATGCTAGTTTTCTTTATAAACTAGTATTATTTTAAAAATATCTTTTGGGTCAGGGAGATCACTCTAAGGGTTGGACCACATGCTTTGCATGAAAGAACCCCAGTTTTAATCCCTGGCTCTGCTTGGTCTCCTGAGTATTCACACAAGTGTAAACACAAAAACTAGAGTAAAATCTTATTGGAAAAGAAAATAATTCTTTTTTTGTGTGTGGGGGGGGTCACACCCGGCAGTGCTCAGGGGTTACTCCTGGCTCCATGCTCAGAAATTGCTCCTGGCAGGCACGGGGGACCATATGGGGCACCGGGATTCGAACCGATGACCTTTTGCATGAAAGGCAAATGCCTTACCTCCATGCTATCTCCTGGGCCCCCAGAAAATAATTCTTAATGTGATTTTGTTACTGGATTTTTTTTCTTTTACAATTTAACTGACACATTTTAAAGACATTCACTTTGAATTTGCATTTGAAGACAAATGCAATTTGGTCAAGTGTTTGTTTTATTTTATTGAAACACTGTAAGATACACAGTTGCAAAGTTGTTGGTGGTTGAGTTTTAGTCATACAATATTCGATTAGGTATGTGTGCATAACTCACTCAGGAGTTACACGTGTGTGTGTGTGTGTGTGTGTGAGAGAGAGAGAGAGAGAGAGAGAGAGAGAGAGAGAGAGAGAGAGAGAGAGACTCGGCATCGCTCAGGAATTACTCCTGGTTCTATGCTCAGAAATCTCCCCTAGCAGACTCGGGGGACCACATGGGATGCTGGGATTCGAATCACTGTCCTGAGTCCAAGGCAAATGGCCTACCGCTGTGCTATCTCTCCGGCCCCAATCTTCAATTAGTTTGAACAAACACATCCAGAATGTTGCTATCTCTATAATTAAGGTAGTTGACACTCTGATCACTTCAGGAAGTTTCCTAGTATCCTTTTCCATTGTTCCTTTCAACACATGCATACACACACACATCATACACACACACACACACACACACACACACACACACACACACACACACACACACACACACACCGTACACACACCCTAATTAATTTTCTTTCAATCACTAGATTTTGTTCTCCAAACAAAATTTACTAAAGTACTAAAATTTACAAGTGAGTAATTTACATTGTGTGTTCTTTTCTTCAGGAGCAAAGATATGAAATTTTGCATCACATAATAAAATCTAAACTGGGTTGTGAAATAAACAAGTTCACTGATCTTAACCTGCCCCAGATAGCTAAGGAAACAGAAGGGTTTGTGACCAGAGATTTTACTGTGCTTGTGGATCGAGCTGTACATTCTTGTCTCTCTCATCAGAGTATATCCACGAAAGAGGGTATGTGATACCATTAAAACCAAAATGCTAAGGCCAGAACGTACAAGGGTTAAGGTGCTTGCCTCACCTGGCATGTGACTGATTCATGTTCATTCCCTGACACTGCATGTGACACTAAGAACAACCGGAGGTCACTCTTGAGCACAGAACCAGGAGTAGTTCCTGAGAAGTACCAAGTGCGGCCCAATACCCTGAAACGTCCCTCAGAGTAACACCAAAATTTGAAATCTTTTCAATATGGGAAAATGTAATTATAGTTAAGGCAAGACTATTTCACTTTAATAGTCAAGTAAGTATTTGAATAGAAAGTGGTCCTTTTCAGGGATGGAGAGATAGTATGGTGGGTAGGGCTCTTACCTTGCTTATGGATGACCCAGGTTCGATCCCCAGCATCCCTGATGGTCCCCTAAACCCTCCAGGAGTGATTTCTGAATGTACTGCTAGGAGTAACCCTAAGAATTGCCAGATATGGCCAGAAACAAAGAACAACCCCCCCCAAATTAGTCATTTCACCTAAGATGATAACATTTAAATAATTCATATACAAATCTAACTTCTACTAACAGTTTTTTCTTTCTTTTTATTTTTTAAATAGAATTAGCTTTAACCACCTCAGATTTCCAAAATGCTCTCCAAGGATTTATTCCTGCATCTCTACGAAATGTTAACCTGCATAAACCTAGGGACCTGGGTTGGGATCAGATTGGTGGATTGCATGAAGTGCGGCAGATACTCATGGATACTATCCAATTACCAGCCAAGGTACTAAAATAAAACCAAGCACTTACTCTTAGAAGAGCCACTGATACCTTGTCTTTGTTTTTTGTTTGTTTGTTTGTTTGTTTTGTTTTTTTTACCCGCCCCTGTTTTTTTTTAATTTTTTTTGTCTTTTGTTTTATTTTTTTGTTTATTTGTGTTTTGGGCCACACCCAGTGATGCTCAGGGGTTACTCCTGGCTATGTGCTCAGAAATCACTCCTGGCTTGGGGGACCATATGGGACGCCAGGGGATTGAACTGCAGTCTGTCCTAGGGTTAGGCACATGCAAGGCAAATGCCCTACCACCTGTGCCACCACTCTAGCCCCAGTCTTTAGTTTTATTTATTGACTTGTTTAATCTGTTTAATTCATAATAGTGATGGAATATACAAATGTTTAGCAGTAATTTGGTTATTTAAGATATATTTTTAATTGCTTGATATATACCCTTCCCATTTACAAAAAAAACTGGGTGATACAGTAAATAATTATGAATGTCACAATTCTTCTGTTTTGCTTGGTGCATTCAAATGTATAGAAGCACAATGAACTGTCATCTGAAATTTGAACAGAAACAAGAATAATCAGATGAGGTAGATGACAGAATAAAGATTACAGATGTTGCTCCAGAGATAGGGAAGGGTGGGAGGCAAAACTGAGGACATTGGTGGTGGGAAATGTTCATGAGTGTACATTGTAAGACTGAAACTCAATCATGAACAACTTTGTATATATGGTGTTTAAATAAAAGGAAAAAAGGGAGTTACATGTGTATATTATTCTTCAGAAGATCAGAAAGCAAAGTGTAGGAAAATTAGCATCCTATATGCTCCCCACCCCAGCCTGCCAAGAGTAATTTTTTTGTTTTATTTGGGGGGGGGCACACCCAGTGATGCTCTGGGTAACTCCTGGCTATGTGCTCTGAAATCGCTCCTGGGTTGGGGGACCAAATGAGATGCCGGGGATCGAACCCAGGTCCATCTTGTGCAGCCTTATGCAAGGCAAATGCCCGACTGCTGAGCTATTGTTTCGGCCCCACCAGAAGTAATTTCTAAGTATAGAGCCAGAAGTAATCTCTGAGTGCTTTTAGGTTAGCCCCCCACCAAAATAGTGAGTCAAGAAATCCTGTAACTGGTTGACAAGTCCTGGGAACTGATTGCTGGCACCTGGGATATACATAATACATATGGGGGGTAGTCTTGTACTGTGAGTTAAAAGTGATTGAGAGGGACTGGAGAGATAGCACATCAGTAGGGCATTTGCCTTGCATGCAGCTGACCCAGGACTGACTGTGTTTCGAATCCCGGCATCCCATATGGTCCCCCGTGCCTGCCAAGGCGATTTATGAGTACAGAGCCAGGACTAACCCCTGAGCGCCACTGGGTATGACCTGAAAACCAAATAAATAAATAAATAAATAAATGTGATTGAGAGTATATGGGCATGGAACTGCTTGCCAAGTAAGTCATGATCCTAAGTACTGGACTATGCACCGAGCATTAGTATCTAGATACGTACAGACCATCATTATTACCACTGAATTTAGAGCCTGTTTAGAACGTTCTTGTTAGGGGCCGGAAAGATAGCATGGAGGTAAGGCGTTGGCCTTTCATGCAGAAGGACGGTGGTTCGAATCCTGGCATCCCATATGATCCCCAGTGCCTGCCAGGGGTGATTTCATAAATCACTTATTCATTCTAAACGATCCTGCGGGAGGTTATTGTCAGTTATCATTATGAACACTTATTTTCTCCTTTCTTTGAATATATTTCCATATATAGCTGTATGAATTGTCATGTGAATAAGTAAAAATACTAGTCAGAAGACTGATTTTTGTTTTCTTCATGTAGACCTTTGTTTTGCGGCTACACCTAGAGTGCCCAGAACTTACTCCTGGCTCTGTGCTCAGGAGTTAATCCTGGTGGTGTTTGAGGGGCTATTTGGGATGTCAGGGATCGAACTTGGGCCAATTTCATGCATGGCAAACACCATACCTGTGGTACTATTACTCTGGCCCCTCAGAGTCATACTTTATACTGTTGAAAATGAAACAAAAACAATAAACAGGCCATGGTAGATTATATTCCCTGTATGTGTGAGACCCTTGGTTTGATCCCCAGCATGAAAACAAAGTATGTAGGCATTTGGGATAGGGTCCCAGAAATGAACAAGGTATCAGCTTCAATCCCTGACATTGCAGTGCCACCCTGAGTGGACCTTACGTGGCCCCCACACAAAGAAAAAAAAAACTGGCAAACACGGTGACATTATATTCATTTTATGTAGAAAATGTTCCATGACCCAACAGGGGAAAAGTTGTGAGTTTACATGTTATTTTAAGTCAAAATTTCATTTTCTGATGTATACTACTGAAAAAAAGAAACATTTATTGCCAACCGAATAACTATTTGTTTTAAACGTGAGCTGTTTGTTGTCTGTGTTTTTTAGTATCCAGAATTATTCACAAACTTGCCTATACGACAGAGAACAGGAGTGTTGTTGTATGGACCTCCTGGAACAGGAAAAACCTTACTAGCTGGGGTTATTGCACGAGAGAGTGGAATGAACTTTATTAGTGTCAAGGTATGGTTTGCATTTATTTTATTTTATTTTATTTATTTATTTTTATTTATTTATTTATTTATTTTTTGGTTTTTGGGCCACACCCAGTGACGCTCAGGGGTTACTCCTGGCTATGCACTCAGAAGTTGCTCCTGGCAGGCACGGGGGACCATATGGGAACCGGGGGATCGAACCGTGGTCCGTCCTAGGCAAGGCAGCAGGCACCTTACCTCCTGCGCCACCTCCCAGCTCCCATGCATTTATTTTAAACTGAAGTAAATTGTACAATTATGCAATTAGCTACTCTAAGGTGTATAATTCATTGACATTATTCATTCATAGCACTGTAACTACTTCTTTTCTTTATAAGTGTTTTTTTTTGGGGGGGGGCAACTCAGGAGTGCTCAGAGTTTACTCTTCTCTCTGCACTCAGGAGTTACTCCTGGAAGTGCTGTGGGGTCATATGAAATGCCAGGGGTTGAACCCAGGTAAACCATTATATGTGGAGCCCCAGGCTCAAAACCTAGGACCTGGAGAGATGCAGTCTGGAAGCAAACATTGATGCAGGATATAATTCACTTTGAAAGGGTGTGACAACAGGTTCAGGAATTCCAATACTCAATTCAGGAATCCCACCATTTAAATCTGCTCCTAAGAAGGAAAGCAGCTTAGTGGAGGAAGACTGAATAAGCCTTTTCCTTTCTGAAACCCAGGCTTTATTAGCAGGAATAGACCACACCCTAGGGTAGAGAAGAAATACTAAGTAGGGAGGGATCTGGTAATCCCATCACCAGCTCATACCCTAGGGTGGAATATGAATACTGATTAGAGAAGGAGCAGTAATCCAACAAATCATGTGCAAGGCAAATGCCCTACCCACTGTACTCTTTGACCCTTTTTTCTAAAACTTTTTTGGACACATCCAGTAATGCTCAGGAGTTACTCCTGGTTCTGCATTCAGTAATAACTCCTGGAAGTACTTGTGGGACCATATGGGATGCTGGGGTCTCAAACCCAGGTTGGCTGTATTCAAGGTAAACACCCACACACTTATTATTGCTCTGGCTCCCTCTTTTCAAAACTGTTGTCTTGCTCTCTGATCCTCTTCTCCAGGAAACCACAGCTTTTCTTCTCCTTCTATGGATTTTCCTGACCTGCATATTTCATATGAAGGAATCTAGAAGAATCATGCATGGTGCCATTGTTGAGTTTAGCATATTGTTTTCGGGGTTCTTTCATGTTGTAGCATGGTTAGTGCTTCATTCCTTTGTTAGCTGAGGAACATTTCATGGAACAGATTTTCCATTTCATCTGTTCATCATTGGTGAACATTTAGCTGGTTTCTATGTTTTGGCTATTATGAATAATATGACTGTAAAATATTTGTGCTATGTTTGTATGAAGACAAATCTTCATTATTGTAAAATAGTCATGCACAAATATCCAGCTTAAAAATCAAAATATACTTGAAAAGAACCTAGAAGAGTGATTCAATTTCTTTCTTTTTTTTGTTTTTGTTTGTTTGTTTGTTTGTTTTTTGTTTTTTTGGGGGGGGCCACACCTGGCAGTGCTCAGGGGTTCCTCCTGGCTCTCTGCTCAGAAATCGCTCCTGGCAGGCTCGGGGGACCATATGGGATGCCAGGATTTGAACAACCAAACTTTTGCATGCAAGGCAAACACCTTACCTCCATGCTGTATCTCTGGCCCCAGAGTGATTCGATTTTAAGACAAATCATATTGCAAACTTATTTGAAAGAGATTTTTATAACCTGAGAATCAGTGCTATTACTTCCAGTTAAGTTATGCCTGTCCCTCCTATAACTCATATGATTGTTAGTGATTTTTTATGATTACATATATATCACAGCAGTTATAGAAAAACATTGAAACTTTCATTTTTCCTACCTTTTATTTGAATTGCAGAATATTAAAAACAAAATCTTACTCTTCTTGTTACCAGAATATAGTTTTCACTATAGAAAAAAAAAATCATCAAGGGTTGTAGCTCAGAAGGAGAACAGATGCAGGAGGCCCTGGGCACCAAGAAGTCAAAACAACATATTTTACTTCAGACAAAATTTAAGCCCTATAATACTTCTTTCAGCTAGGTATAGTATGATTGCATTCATTTGTGAAGTATAAAAAAGATAAGAGTCCTAGAGAAATTTTTTGGGAGACATACTTGGTAATGTTCAGGCTCGGTACTCAGGGATTACTCCTGGTGGTAGTGGAGGAACCATATGGGATGTTCTGGATCCAACCCAGGTTGGCTATGTACAAGGCAAACACCCTATCTGCTGTACTATAGTTCCAGCCCCTGCGGAGATTTTTTTTTAATTTTTTTTTATTTTTAATTATGAGAACAAAGATGCAAAGAAAGAGGACAAGGTAAAGTTACAGTGGAAGGACGATCACCCATAAACAGA